>CM046874.1:553160190-553447690 GCA_025667525.1 Glebionis coronaria
AAGCACACATATAGCGGAAGCAAATTAACAAGATCATAATTAACACAATTATAATTAACCGAGATTAGGGTTACATACCTTTATCCTAGCAAGATCCACAAGACAACGGAACAATCAGCAACTATGGTTAATCACGAACACCACCAGGATATAGTCTAAAGTAAGACTATATCACGATCTTGTACACACGTAATACGTCGAGTTAATCGTGAGTCTAGCACGAACAAACCAAGCTTCCACGCTTATGGAGTATCTACCCAACAACCCTAGAGAGGGGCTAGGACTAGATCTATTTAAATAGCAAAAATCGAAAACCAAGAACCCTAATTGAGGGGTGTTTGGCCGATGGTTTAAGAGCAAGAGAAAGAGAGATTTGTGATGATTTTTATGAAGGCTAAGGTTTGTTTATATAGGCCTTGGATAAACTTTTTCTCCGAGTTATATAAACCTAATAGGAAACAAAACATTCTCCTCCCCTTTTTGTCCTCTTAGCCAACGGTTCACAAGCCCACAAGGGGTGTTTCCGGAACTTTTCTGACTCTTTCTTTTAGGTTTTATTTAATTCCATAACGGTCGTTTAATACTTAACTTTTAATTATTTACGATCGTTAGTTTAAGCTTTGGTTTGATTTAATAAATATAATAAATAAATTAACCCTTTACGTAATGTGTGCAATCCTGTGATCTCGAGTTCGATCCTATCTCACGACTATCGATTGTAAGTCCATAAACTTTCAAAAAGCTCTCCGCATACTCTCTGATTTGGGATCTGTTAACCATCTAAATATCTGCTTTGAGTTCATTGCATCCTTGGCTAAATGTATTATCGTGCGTTCTGTATCAGGTATGATTTACCTGCTTAGTAGAGTGTTAATGCTACTTTCTTATAGTATAATTTAGGATCAATAATAGCTGTCATGGCTGAGTTTTTTTTCTTCGTGGATTTGTATACTAAAATTCTGTTATGATAACCAAGTGTGTGCAGAGTCATTAACACCAATTCTTTTATGTTCTATTACTTTTTGATAACTGTTGTGGTTGATTGAAAATCCTTATTGGTCCTACTAATGTTTTTATCATCTATAGTAAGCTCATAAGTCAGAAAAAGGCCGAAATAAGATTATTAAAAATAAGCTCATAAGCCAAATAATATGCTAAAACAAACACCACCACAAAGTGTTATATTTAGGAAGGTGTTGGAAAACATGTACACTTTTATTTATAAAATCAAAATAATATACTTATACTAACAGAAAATAAATAACAGACAGATATAATTATAAACGATAATTAAATAAACTAATAAAATGATAAAAGACTTACTAGATCGCCAGCAAGAATACTCACGCGAGCGGAACCACGTGTTAAACATGATAAACAATAAAGAGCCGAGGCACGTGTTTGACACGCTTCCCTTAAAACAGATTCGTCGTCTGTTTCCCAGGGTACAACAGCCAAAACAGTAAGTTGTACTGTCGGACTTAACAAAAATGCCTGAAAGATCACGGAAACTTGTATGTCTCTGATCGAAGAGACTACTAGAATTTGGTTGCTATGAAGCTGTATTTTTCTGTGTCTAAAACTGAATGAGAATGATTTTAATTTATAGTGAAAACTTGTCTTGGTCAGCAAGACAGAATATCACATAAGAATTAAACTGATTTCGATATATCTTATTTGTTTAAACATATTCTGTCAATGTTTACAAACAAATGATATATTCTATGTATTTAAAACTGATTCTGTAAACTTATTCCCAAAGTTTAAATCAGCTATTAAAATAGATTTATACAAAATCACACGATATCTCATTCACATTTTACTATATTCTAACAATCCCCCACATGAATGGAGATCGGTCGAAAACACACGAAAGTTTCTGCGAAATTTCTGCGGTTAAGTCCTACATAGGATAGGTAGGTGTTACCATTTGAACCTTCCCTTGTGAGATGCACTTAGTCTCCTAGATCTGAGTAGACGCGATGTCCTTGAACTCAATATCTGTTTACGTAGACGATAATACACACTCAAACAAGACTCTCCCTGACCTTGTTAAGTCCTCATAGTCGTGTTCGTTATGGTCATGAACACTCGCCTGGTTCTACAAGAGCTCTTAGAAATTGCGCCCCCACAATTTCCTTCGAAGCGACCCCACTTCTCTCTTACATAGGTGATTTCATCTTGAATCATTAAAAGCATATGTTTTATGATTTCATCTTGAATCATTTTTCTTTATGATTTTATCCTGAATCATTAAGCCATATGTTTAACCTCTCAACAAGTCACATTGTTTTAGGAATAGACTAGGAAAGTTACTGTATTAAGTAACTCCCCTACATTGACGTGACTTCCCCCACATTTCTATGATTAGGTTGTCCTATTGAACCCAGATCTTGGGATCTCCAGTCAACTGGGTTAGGTTTTCCTTCATAGAAACTCATTCCTCAAGGGCTTTAGTCTCATTCCTTTAGACGACTCACTAACTCTCTGCTTAAGCCTTTCGTAAGCGGATCCGCGATGTTATCCTTTGACGTTACGTAGTCAGTCGTGATAACTCTAGTTGAGAGTAGTTTTCGCAACAATCACAATCTATGATGGATATGTCTCGACTTATCGTTTTACATTTTTGATATGAGCTCTGTCAAATTCTATTGACTATCACACTTTATAAACATGGCCGTTACCGGTATACGCCATCTTGGTATGTCCTTTACGAATTAACGTAAACTATCCTGCATATTCTATAAATTTATCTCAAATAATAAATTCATATTTCATCATAGGTTTAGCTATAATTGTCTCTTTGAAATACTTTCAAGATTTCTAAGACATAGCTTTTCACTTAGGATAAATACATCCGCTCTAGTGGATCTATATTCTTATATGTAAGAATCCATATTTGCATTACTCTATCACTTGATGGTAGTATGATATCTTCCATAATGCAATATTATTAGTATCATAGTACTCAAGTAATACTTATTCAAATGGTCCCCACTTGAATTACTAATATATCTGCTTGCCTGATTATAAGTTCTAAATCAGATCATACACACGTCATTAGGCACATAAGATACCCACTATTATTTGAGTATTCAAAATGGGAAACAATTTTACCTCTATTTTAAATAGATTTAAAAAAGATGTCATTGGAATCTAGTTAGGCCGGAATCCCCCACATTGAACCTCTCAATAATATTGTTTTCCTTAATGTTTGATGATATGAGTGTATTTACTCATATCATTTGTAGCTTAAAACAATGAAATTGTGCATGAAATGTATCAAATATGCCTTGTATATGCTTGCTTCTTGTTTGAATGTGTGTAGGTACCAAGTTCGCGAAAACCGACAAAAATCGACATGAGAATGAACAAAAAGATCAAAGAGCCAAAATCGAGCTCGACTTGGGTGGATTTAATAAGTATGCAAGTTTATGGCCAAGTGGGGCCCACAATGGGGTAAATGGGCTCAAAGGTTCATTTATGTTACAAGTTAATATTATGTGATTTGAAAGTCTAATTGAGGCCCAAAAGTGGAATTTTTACACGGTTAGAATGAGTTTTGGGCCCAAAACCCAACTGCCATGAATTGAAATGAGACGAATATTGATGTTGGGCTTAGGGTTTTCTTTTGTCAAAAACGTGTATAAAACTCACCCAGTCCCATTCGTTTCTCTTATTTGTTTCATATCCATATTTACTTTCCATCTATTAAAATAATTAAACCGACCCCCACCAGTTACTTCATACACGTTTTTATTTTCACCCACCATAAATAAATAAATACTTCTTTCGTTAATTCCTATACACTCTTTCTTCCCCATTTACTTTCTCTCCCAAACGATTCAAAACCAGTAACAATATATTACTGTGCAAAAAACCCTAGCAAAGTAAATAGTCTATTTTACAAAGGGCTTTTTATTTATTCAGATAATTCACAAAAAGGGGAATAAAACCCCCATGGTTATAGGAAGAGAATAAGAAGAATGAAGAGGCTACGTGGCAGAAGATCATTGGATTGAACAGCTCACCCATCCTATTCAGCCAATCATAAAGCTTAGAAGAAACACAACTAGCACATACGGATGCCACGTTGGCAATCCGTGTGCTAGTTGTGATATAATAACCGTCCGATCAAGGCTAAAGAAGAAAGAGAAAAGAGAGATTGATCTAATGGCTGGAAATCAAATGGAATATACCCAAAGAGATGCAGATATCCTCTCAGCAAAGCCCTTGGGGAGGCTATAAAAACCCCCAATTATCTTGTATTTCATCATCCTTTCTTTTACTTTAAAGTTATTATGTAGAATTTGTTTTAGGATTTAATCTTGTATTTCTTTTTATAAAGCTTTGTATTGTTACTGGAGTATTAGTAAAAGTTCATTTTATTTCATTTACATTCGTATCTCATTTAATATTCACTTTTCTGCTTAAATTGATTTATAAATTAAGTCTTATAATTGTTTTACATTAATAATGTTTGATATGTTAAGTTTAAACTAATTAATAGTTAAGACTTAATATTAGAAGTAAAAAAATTGGATATAAACTTTTCCCCACTGGAAAAGCCTAAATAATCTGTTCGAGGGTCATTGTTGGTTCGGATGAAGTAATTTGTGGACCGAATGGTGTTTAATGGTGGTAAGATGATGGTGGTAGATGGCGGTTTTGGTTTTGGTTCATAGGCAACACAACGCTGACCTACTTCCCAATGGGTTCATCAAAAGGTGCTAATCCCTTTTAATTTCATGTTTTTTTATATAAATGTTAATTCAATATACTGCTTAGACTTTTAGTTGGATTAAATCTGTTTAGATTTTGCTAAATGATGTTATGCTGTCTGAGTTTTTAATCTATTGCTGTACTGTATGTTTGAATTTGAGATTTAGATTGAATGTGATATTCTGATTAGATTAGGCTTGCTGAAAGTGCATTGTTTAGTTATATGTTGATAATTTAGAGTCAAGTTAAGGTTTAGCTTATGTGATGATAAATCTGTTTGTTGACTACTGCTTTAAAATAGTTGAAATTATTTGGTTTATTCAGTAAAATGGGTGTTTTGGGAAAAACTGCTCTTGCTATTGTTAGATAGATTTACTGTAGTCGTATTTACTTAATAACTGTTTGCATTCGATAAGCTAGATGTTGCACATGAATGTTTTTCCCTGCTAATATAAGTATGTTGATGTAATTCTTGTCTGCACTTTTAATCTAGTATAAATTGTAGAATTATTTCAGAACTGATAAACTTGTTAGCTTTGAGGTTTATTAGGACATGATGGAGTATTTTGCTTGATTTTCGTTGCTGAAATTTACAGTATTGCTAAAACTTGTTACTGTTTTGTTAACTAGTTATTTTGCCGAGTTTTTACTGATATTTGCTGGTTAATTTGTCTATTCCGTTTAACTTAGCTGAATTTAGATTCATTTGGTTGTGATTGTTTTTGCCATTTCGTTATAGTTTGAGTTGGATGAAAATGCTTTTGTTTTTAATGTGTTAACTGAGTTGCTTTCTTGTGGATAATTTGGGTTATAATCTTTCTGCTATTTTAATTGTTCTTGTATACAGCTTATCAGATCAAATTGGTCTGATAAGTTCACAAGCTGTTTCCTAACAGCTCAAAGCTTATAAGCTACCATAAAGTGTTCCCTAAGACTCCTTTCACAAACTGTCAAAAAAGAAATAATTCCAAAAATATGTCTCCTCCTGGATTCGAACCTGTGACCTCCTGGTCACAGGTATAGGGTGTTTACCAACTGGGCTGAGTCTCTTTTTGATTTTTCTCTCTGCTAGTTAATTTATATAGTGTTTTTATAGCTGGGCAATATTTGTTTGAGATTTCTTTGTTCTATAACTCACGTATAACTCTTAATTTTTAATTTTAATTAAAGTAAATTCTAAATAAAAAGTAGTTTAAAAGTAAAATTAAAAAAAAAAGAAATAAATCATATAATAAAAAAAATGTTTTTATTTAAGAAGTTAAATTAGTCTAATTTCAATTAAGTTGATTTTTATAAAAGTAGAATTATAATAATTTTTAAATAAGATTTGTTTTTAAGTAATTTTTAATAAAGTAAATTAGTATTAACAAGTTCAAATTAGATTTTTTTAAAGTAAAGTAAAAGTTATTTTTAATAATTAGATTTACTTTTATAGATTTTTAAATAGTGTTAATAGTGTTTATTTTTAAGTAATTAATTGTTTTTAGATTTTAAAATAGCGGGGTTTACGATTCATGCACTTTAGGATAAAACTAAATAGCTTAAAATTGGTAGCTTTTTATTGTAGTTTAAAAACCTAAAACCAATTCAAATCGATTATCCAAATCAAAGCAAAACGTCTCAAATTCATAAGATCTTCGTGTACAACGAACTTGATTCACTCACGTGTTTAATTGAATTCGTCATTGGTAATATTAGTCTATTACTTTTTCCTAAAGGTAATTTTCTAATTTACCCTATAACGTATATCAAATTATCACTATACACATCACGACACATCAAAAATTTTGGCGCCGCTGCCAGGGATCTTGTGTACGATTCGTCTTTGTGGAGATTTGTTGATCGTTGATTTGAAGACCCTTTCCGTCCTCGGAAAGTTTGTTATTTTTCTATTATATAGTATGTATCGATTTTCTCTGAATAATATATTGTATTACGTAGCACAATAAATTTAAATATCTTTCAAATAAGGCCTTAGTTGGGATTTCATCACCTAGCTATTGTATTCGAATCCAAAACAAAAATAAAAGGCAAAATAGATAAATACTAATAAGAAGTTTGAACTCGATTTATACAAACTATAAGGTGGGTATAAGGCGACGTGCTATAAAAGGCCGTCTAAGGAAAAAGGTTTTTAAGTGCTTTGTGCCACCTCGTTTCCCCGCTTGCTTGTGCGTATATTGAGAGGGACGACCTATTATTGGTTTGCCGACTCAAGTAGTAATAAATCTTATTTTTGTTGTTTACTTATTGAACCTCGAGACGTTTAGGTTTTCACCTATCGTTTCAAAGTCGACCGAGGGTAATTTACTTCCATAGTAGTTATCCTTATTCCTTGTTTTTTTATCGATCATTATTAATTGAGCAATACCAAATAAAATACCAAAAATAATCTTCTTCTTGTCTAACTTCTTTTCTTCAATCCTCTAAATTCTCGTCTTTGTAGTGTATGCAATTACGTTCTTCTCGTCTTGTGATTGATTTTAATAGGCTTGAAAATATTCCTCGTAGAAATAGAAATCGTCAACAACGAATAGTGGAACCCGAGCTTCCACCTATTGTTGTAGAGATGGACGATAACCGAACAATGGAGGAATTGCTCCGTGCACCCACCGAAGGGTATGGGGAAGCAATCGTTGTGCCGGCTATTTTGGCGGATCATTTTGAGATTAAGACGGATCTTTTATCGCTCATTCGTGCCGACCAATTTCGTGACAATGAGACCGATAGCCCGCATTCTCACATTCGGAATTTTAATCGAATTACCTCGACTATCAAGTTTAGAGATGTGCCGAATGACGTGATTAAGCTCATTCTTTTTCCGTACTCGCTCGAGGGTAATGCTAAGCTTTGGTATGAGAAAGAACCACCGGGTTCAATCTTAACATGGGATGATTTAGTGTCTAAGTTCATGAATTATTTCTTTCCACCATCTAAGACAACACACTTTAAGAACGAGATCACTAGATTTGAACAAAAAGTGCATGAATCGTTTGGGGTTGCTTGGGAAAGATTTAAAGATTTGTTGAGACAATGTCCACACCACGGTTTCTCGGAATTGCATCAAATAAATACTTTCTATAACGGGCTAAATATGATTGAACAAGGTTCTTTAAATGCCGCCGCGGGTGGTAATCTTTTAAGAAAAACTCCGAGAGACGCGTGGAGAATAATTGAGGATAAGTCTAGAGCACAATATTCACGAAATACACCGGTTGTTTCCAATGTGAATTCATCTAATCCCGAGATTGCTAGATTGGACTCTAAGATTGATAGTGGATTTGCAACTTTGTTGAGTGAGATTAGGAAGAATCCTCATGGATCGATTAATATGATTGAGAATGTTTGTGTATCATGTGGTGGAGCACATCCAAATTATGCTTGTTTAAACACGGGTTTTGATCAAGCTAGTGCTTTTTCCGCGACGGGAACTTATGGCTCCAACGGTCAAGTTCCTCGTCAAAATAATGTTGCTCCACCGGGTTTTCCACCGGTTCAAAATAGGTACAACAATGGTAATAATGGGAATAATTTTAACCGTGGTAACCAAGGGAATTTTAATCAAGGAAATGGGTTTAATGCTAATCAAAACAATCAAGGTTTTCAAGGGAATAATCAAAATGATTTGTCAAGCTACATTAAAACAAATGAGGCAAATTTGAAAGCTTTTCAAAATAATATTCAAGGACAAATGGCAACTTTGAAAAATGAGTTTCAAAATACGATTAAAGGCCAAAATAATAAGATTGAGCTTAATCAACAAAGAATTGAACAAAGATTTGAGCAAATGTTTGAGCAAAGTCAAAATCGTATGCAACAAAGTATGAAACAAGGTCAAAATAAATTGCTTTCGATGTTTGAATCGTTTATGACCAAACCTTCCTCGTCTTCGGGTGGTCTACCTAGCAACACCATTCCAAACCCGAAGGGTGAGATGAAAGCCATAACCACACGTATTGGGAAAGCTTTAGACGGACCTTTGCTTCCACATGTGAGTACCTCTCCGGTGAGGGAAGTGGAGCAAGAACCCGAGGTGGTTAAAGAAAAGGAAATTCCTATTCCACCAAAGGTAGACCAATTGCCTATTCTAGAACCCGAGCTTCCGAAGACTAAACCCACACTACCCTACCCTTCGAGACTTACCAAAGAAAAGCTCCGCGAAAAAACCAATGCTCAAGTTTCTACGTTCCTAGATGTGTTTAAGAAAATGTATATTAATCTTAGTTTCGCGGATGCATTGCTTAGCATGCCTAAGTTTACTTCGACAGTTAAAAGGTTGATGAACGATAAGGAGAAGTTAGTTGAAGTATCTACATCCTTAAATGAAAGTTGTTCCGCGGTTCTCTCTAAAAAGTTTCCCAAAAAGCTTGGAGACCCCGGTCAATTTTTGATACCATGTGATTTCCCTAATATGGAAGAATGCTTAGCATTAGCCGATCTTGGCGCTAGCATTAACTTGATGCCTCTTTCCGTGTGGAAAAGGTTATCACTTCCCGAGCTTTCACCTACTAAGATGACTATCGAGCTAGCGGATCGATCGATCGCCTTTCCAAAAGGTATAGCCGAGGACGTATTAGTCAAAGTAGGAAAGCTCATTTTTCCGGCGGATTTTGTGATTTGTGATTATCCGGAAAATTCTCGTGTGCCTCTTATTTTGGGAAGACCGTTTTTAAATACGACCGGTTCTTTAGTTGACATGCAAGAGGGGAAGTTGACTTTACGTTTTGGTGATGAAAGTATCACTCTTAATGTTGGTAATATCCCAAAGCCCTCTTCCGAGGACGACGAGGAATCAATCAATCAAATCGATGTGATTGATGTTGCTAGTGGAGAGGCTTCCCAAGATATGTTTGGTTTTTCGGATACTTCTAAAAGTGGCAATCCCACTTCATCGAATCCTATTATCTCTTCGGCTAAGCCTCCACTCACTCCATTTGAGGGAGGTGACTTCGTTCTTGAAGAGCTTGAGAATAATGGTTATTCAAAAATCGAGAAGGAAATTGATGATTACCTTAGCACACCATTTGATCCTAGTGAGTTTGATTTTGAGAATTTTGATCCCGAGGGAGATATTGCGTTGATTGAAAAATTGTTGAATTTGGATCCTTTTGAATCACCACCTATGGAACTAAAAGTTGTGAATGAAAATGAGACTAAAGTGAAAACATCTATTGGAAGAAGCACCCGAATTAGAACTTAAGGAATTACCCACTCATTTGGAGTATGCTTTTCTTGAAGAAACGGATAAGTTACCGGTGATTATTGCTAAGGGATTAAAGGAAAATGAAAAGGATGAGCTTATTAAAGTGCTTAAGAAACAGAAACGGGCCACTGCATGGAAAATCTCCGACATTAAGGGTATAGATCCCAAATTTTGTACTCATAAAATTCTAATGGAGGATGATTATAAACCCGCTATCCTAAATCAAAGAAGGGTCAATCCAAAGATTCATGAGGTGATCAAAAAGGAATTCACTAAACTTCTAGACGCCGGAATGATCTACCCTATCTCGGATAGTCCATGGGTTAGCCTCGTGCATTGTGTTCCAAAGAAAGGAGGAATGACGGTTGTTACTAATGAGGATAATGAATTGATTCCTACTAGACTTGTGACCTGTTGGCGTGTTTGTATTGACTATAGGAAACTTAATGATGCCACTAGGAAGGATCATTTTCCATTACCTTTTATGGATCAAATGTTAGAGAGACTAGCGGGGAATGAATTCTATTGCTTTTTGGATGGATTTTCCGGCTATTTCCAAATCCCCATTGACCCTCGTGATCAAGAAAAGACCACATACACTTGTCCTTATGGAACATTTGCCTATCGTCGCATGCCTTTTGGACTATGCAATGCTCCGGGGACGTTCCAAAGGTGCATGACGGCCATTTTCCATGATATGATCGAGAAAACCATGGAAGTCTTCATGGATGACTTTTCAGTTTTTGGGGAATCTTTCACTTCATGTCTCTCTAACCTTGAAAGAATGTTGCAACGTTGTGAGGAAACTAATCTTGTGCTTAATTATGAGAAATGTCACTTCATGTGCAAAGAGGGAATTGTGTTAGGACATAAGATCTCTAAGGCCGGTATTGAGGTTGATAGGGCTAAAATCGACGTGATTGCCAAATTTCCTCCACCCACCACCGTTAAGGGAGTAAGGAGTTTTCTCGGCCATGCCGGCTTCTATCGTCGTTTTATACAAGACTTCTCTAAGATACCTCGGCCTATGACCCATCTTTAGGAAAAAGAGACTCCTTTCATCTTTTCGGATGAGTGTATTCAAGCCTTTGAGATGCTTAAAAAGAAGTTAACCGAATCTCCAATCTTAGTTGCCCCGGATTGGGATCTACCTTTTGAAATTATGTGTGATGCTAGTGATTATGCGGTAGGTGCGGTTTTGGGGCAACGTAAGCTAAAACACTTATTGCCTATACACTATGCAAGTAAGACTATGACGGATGCTCAAACAAAGTACACTACAACGGAAAAGGAGTTTCTTGCCGTTGTGTATGCTTTTGAAAAGTTTAGACCATATCTCGTCTTGTCTCAAACCATATTGTATACGGACCACTCGGCTATCAAATATCTTCTTAATAAACAAGATGCTAAGCCGAGGTTGCTCCGGTGGATTCTCCTCCTTCAAGAATTTAATGTCAAAATTCTAGACAAAAAAGGAGCCGATAATCTCGCGGCCGATCATTTATCTCGACTTGAGAATCCTCACCAAAGCGATCGAGAGAACAAGGAAATCAATGAAACATTTCCTCTCGAGACGCTTGGTATGATTGCTTTTCGTGGTGATGATAGTACCCCCATGGTTTGCGGACATCGCAAATTACCATGCGGGGAAGTTTGTGATCAAGGGTATGTCGTCCCAACAAAAACGAAAGTTTTTCAAGGATATCTCCTACTACTTTTGGGACGACCCCTATTTGTTTCGTGTGTGCGCGGATCAAGTGATTCGTAGGTGCGTGTTTGGCAAAAAAGCTCAAGATATCCTTAAATCTTGTCATGAGGGACCCACCGGGGGGCATCATGGTGCTAACGCCACCGCGAAGAAAGTCTTTGATGCCGGCTTCTTTTGGCCTTCCATATATCGTGATGCCCAAGACTTGATCAAGACTTGTGATGCTTGTCAACGTCAAGGAAAGAACTCACAAAGGGATGAAATGCCTCAAAACATTATCCAAGTTTGTGAAATCTTTGACATGTGGGGGATCGATTTTATGGGGCCGTTTCCATCTTCGAAAGGAAACAAATACATTCTCGTAGCCGTGGATTATTTGTCTAAATGGGTCAAAGCTAAGGCTTTGCCCACGAATGATGCTCGAGTTGTGGTGAAATTTTTGAAACAACTCTTTGCTAGGTTTGGAACTCCGCGGGCTATTATAAGTGATCGTGGGACCCAT
Source organism: Glebionis coronaria (assembly GCA_025667525.1). Lineage (NCBI taxonomy): Eukaryota > Viridiplantae > Streptophyta > Magnoliopsida > Asterales > Asteraceae > Glebionis > Glebionis coronaria. The sequence goes on from CM046874.1 coordinate 553,172,326, forward strand.
TTTTGTAATGAACAATTTGCAAAAGTTCTAAAGAAATATGGTGTCACTCATCGACTTTCTACGGCTTATCACCCTCAAACGAGTGGTCAAGTGGAGGTTTCAAACCGAGCTCTTAAAAGGATTTTGGAGCGTTCTATTGGAGAGAATCGCACTTCATGGTCGGATAAATTGGACGATGCATTGTGGGCTTTCCGTACGGCTCACAAGACGCCAATTGGTTGTACACCATTTAGGTTGGTCTACGGAAAAGCATGCCACTTGCCAATTGAACTCGAACATAAGGCGTATTGGGCTCTTAAGCATTGTAACTTTGATTTGAGGACCGCGGGTGATCATCGCAAGGTTCAATTGAATGAACTAAGTGCATTAAGGGATCAAGCTTATGAGAATTCTTTGATCTACAAAGAGAAGACTAAGAGGATTCATGACTCGAAGATCAAAAACCGCATTTTCAATGTTGGTGATCAAGTCCTCTTATTCAACTCTAGACTTAAGATTTTCTCGGGCAAGCTTAAATCCCGTTGGTCCGGACCATTCACCATCGCACAAGTTTTCCCTTATGGCACCGTTGAGCTAGCTCAAAAAGACGGGCCTAACTTTAAGGTGAATGGTCATCGTGTGAAACATTACTTTGGAGGGGACATACCTACGGAGGTTGTCCCGGATCTTCAAACTTTCCCTAAGGACCAATGAATGCGGGGATCGATTCGAGCTCATGACTCGATTAACAAAAACGAGGTGCCTTGTGGGGGAGTCCCATACATTCTATCTTCTTTCTATTTTCTAACAACTAATAAGGCTTGATCTTTCAAGCTCGTGTTCATGATTTGTTGTGTTGTGATCTTAGGTATGACCCTAATATTTGAAGACTCTCGTGTTCGGTTTTTGCCGGTCCACTTGATCTTCCTTGCTTTGAATGCCAAAAAGGGGCACACTTTCTATCCCTTGATTTTTATCGACTAACGTTTTATCTTGAGGCATAATTAATAAACGGCTTATAGATGTGCGTGCTCTTTCCATTCTAGGAGTTTGCATTAGACTCTTCGTGTTTTAGCAAGGGGGTGTTACTCTTGAGCTAAGAAACATTGAGGACAATGTTTGGTTTTAGCATGGGGGAGTCAATCGATATAATCGCTTGCAATTGCTTTTGTCATGTCTAAACGTGTTGTTTTTCTCATTTTTCAATAAAATTTAAAATTTTTAGTGTTATTTTTAAGTTTTAATAAATAAAATAAGTGCTTTTGACACGAATGTAGGCTTTCCGTTGGTGAAAATAAGAATAGTTTTTGACTCGACTCGGTTTTTAACCTTAGCTTTTCCTTAACGTATTTGAATTAAGTTTTGCTAGGCTATTATATAGGGAGCTTTAAAACGCGAAAGTCTTAATTCATACGAGTTAAGAACAAGAACTTTTCGCAAGCTCCTATAATTGATCTTAGAAAGTCGTCTATCAAGGGAACTTTAAAACGCAAATTCTAAAACTTGCAAAAGTATAAGAAGATGCAAGATCCTATAGATGACTTGAAAACCCAAAACTTTGATTTAATAGGCTAAGTATCCATTGATTTCACATTCTTGGAATTTTACAATATGGAGAACAAGAGATGATAGAGCCAATTATAAGTTTGGTATTCTTTCGGGAATTTTTGTGAGTTAATTATGAGCCTATTCTCCCATCGCTTGTTAATAAAATTATTTGCAATAAATAAGGTTGAACGATTTGAAAAGTTACTTAGCTTCTAGCCCATGATCGTTTAAAAGTTGCTCGGTATGGATTAGAGTTCATAGCCAAGGCATAACTTATTGAAGAGGGATGCGAAGATTGGCAAGTCCAAAAAGGTCCTAACAAGACATGAGGGCTATGTTTTATTGCTAAAGATCTCAAGTGATGTGAAGAATCATTTATCGAAAATCAATATGAAGGATCGAGACACACGACGAAAAGCGAATACTCCCAAAAAGTCATGGAGAAGTCTATCCAAAAAGACCATAATAAGGTATGAGGATAAATGAAGCCAAGTCCAAAAAGGAGGCGAATCGTTGTATATCAAAATCCCAAATAAAGATTGGAGAAAAATGAAGAAGTCGTGATCCAAGTATGAATCTCTCAATACTTCAAGTGAAGAAATTCCTATATGAAGAGAAGACCATTACTTCATGAACGTCTCTCAAGGTTTGAAGTATTAAGTCACTGCCAAATATCGGTCCGAGAAAGGTCTCAAATCGTGAAGCAAGTTATGCCAAGATATGAACTTTATGAGGGCCCGAGATGCAGTTTTAAAAGATTTTGTCCTTTAGCTAACTATTGATTAAATCATTTACTTTATTTTCGGCCTAATAAATTATCGAAATAAGTCAACAATGCATCCTTGTGATCATTTAAGACAACAATAAAATATAAGAGATACACTTAGGAATAAGGGAGTCTAAGTGATTAATTATCCCACATGAGTTCGTGTTAGTCTACCAACTTATAATAACAATACTCTTGCTTTTGCACTTGGCATGGAAAAGTGAAAAGTCGGGGACGATGAATCTATTTGATTTTAATGATCCTTAAAGTTATTTTTCAATAATGAAAGTAATACATTATGTCTTTGCAAAAATAAAATGTCAAAAGTTAAATAATGGTGTAGTTATAGTTTTATTTTATCATTGCGTGAGGACACGGCAATTGCTTAGCATGGGGGAATTTGATATGAGTGTATTTACTCATATCATTTGTAGCTTAAAACAATGAAATTGTGCATGAAATGTATCAAATATGCCTTGTATATGCTTGCTTCTTGTTTGAATGTATGTAGGTACCAAGTTCGCGAAAACCGACAAAAATCGACACGAGAATGAAGAAAAAGATCAAAGAGCCAAAATCGAGCTCGACTTGGGTGGATTTAATAAGTAGGCAAGTTTATGGCCAAGTGGCCCACAATGGGGTAAATGGGCTCAAAGGTCCATTTATGTTACAAGTTAATATTATGTGATTTGAAAGTCTAATTGAGGCCCAAAAGTGGAATTAATACTCGGTTAGAATGAGTTTTGGGCCCAAAACCCAACTGCCATGAATTGAAATGAGACGAATATTGATGTTGGGCTTAGGGTTTTCTTTTGTCAAAAACGTGTATAAAACTCACCTAATCCCATTCGTTTCTCTTATTCGTTTCATATCCATATTCACTTTCCATCCATTAAAATAATTAAACCGACCCCCACCAGTTACTTCATACACGTTTTTATTTTCACCCACCACAAATAAATAAATACTCCTTTCGTTAATTCCTATACACTCTTTCTTCCCCATTTACTTTCTCTCCCAAACAATTCAAAACCAGTAACAATATATTACTGTGCAAAAAACCCTAGCAAAGTAAATAGTCCATTTTACAAAGGGCTTTTTATTTATTCAGATAATTCACAAAAAGGGGAATAAAACCCCCATGGTTATAGGAAGAGAATAAGAAGAATGAAGAGGCTACGTGGCAGAAGATCACTGGATTGAACAACTCACCCATCCTATTCAGCCAATCACAAAGCTTAGAAGAAACACAACTAGCACATACGGATGCCATGTTGGCAATCCGTGTGCTAGTTGTGATATAATAACCGTCCGATCAAGGCTAAAGAAGAAAGAGAAAAGAGAGATTGATCTAATGGCTGGAAATCAAATGGAATATACCCAAAGAGATGCGGATATCCTCTCAGCAAAGCCCTTGGGGAGGCTATAAAAACCCCCAATTATCTTGTATTTCATCATCCTTTCTTTTACTTTAAAGTTATTATGTAGAATTTGTTTTAGGATTTAATCTTGTATTTCTTTTTATAAAGCTTTGTATTGTTACTGGAGTATTAATAAAAGTTCATTCTATTTCATTTACATTCGTATCTCATTTAATATTCACTTTTCTGCTTAAATTGATTAATAAATTAAGTCTTATAATTGTTTTACATTAATAATGTTTGATATGTTAAGTTTAAACTAATTAATAGTTTAGACTTAATATTAGAAGTAAAAAAAATTGGATATAAACTTCTCCCCACTGGAAAAGCCTAAATAATCTGTTCGAGGGTCATTGTTGGTTCGGATGAAGTAATTTGTGGACCGAATGGTGTTTAATGGTGGTAAGATGATGGTGGTAGATGGCGGTTTTGGTTATGGTTCATAGGCAGCACAACGCTGACCTACTTCCCAATGGGTTCATCAAAAGGTGCTAATCCCTTTTAATTTCATGTTTTTTTTATATAAACGTTAATTTAATATACTACTTAGACTTTTAGTTGGATTAAATCTGTTTAGATTTTGCTAAATGATGTTATGTTGTCTGAGTTTTTAATCTACTGCTGTACTGTATGTTTGAATTTGAGATTTAGATTGAATGTGATATTCTGATTAGATTAGGCTTGCTGAAAGTGCATTGTTTAGTTATATGTTGATAATTTAGAGTCAAGTTAAGGTTTAGCTTATGTGATGATAAATCTGTTTGTTGACTACTGCTTTAAAATAGTTGAAATTATTTGGTTTATTCAGTAAAATGGGTGTTTTGGGAAAAACTGCTCTTGCTATTGTTAGATAGATTTACTGTAGTCGTATTTACTTAATAACTGTTTGCATTCGATAAGCTAGATGTTGCACATGAATGTTTTTCCCTGCTAATATAAGTATGTTGATGTAATTCTTGTCTGCACTTTTAATCTAGTATAAATTGTAGAATTATTTCAGAACTGATAAACTTGTTAGCTTTGAGGTTTATTAGGACATGATGGAGTCTTTTGCTTGATTTTCGTTGCTGAAATTTACAGTATTGCTAAAACTTGTTACTGTTTTGTTAACTAGTTATTTTGCTGAGTTTTTACTGAGATTTGCTGGTTAATTTGTCTATTCCGTTTAACTTAGCTGAATTTAGATTCATTTGGTTGTGATTGTTTTTGCCATTTCGTTATAGTTTGAGTTGGATGAAAATGCTTTTGTTTTTAATGTGTTAACTGAGTTGCTTTCTTGTGGATAATTTGGGTTATAATCTTTCTGCTATTTTAATTGTTCTTGTATACAGCTTATCAGAACAAATTGGTCTGATAAGTTCACAAGCTGTTTCCTAACAGCTCAAAGCTTATAAGCTACCATAAAGTCTTCCCTAAGACTCCTTTCACAAACTGTCAAAAAAGAAATAATTCCAAAAATATGTCTCCTCCTGGATTCGAACCTGTGACCTCCTGGTCACAGGTATAGGGTGTTCACCAACTGGGCTGAGTCCCTTTTTGATTTTTCTCTCTGCTAGTTAATTTATATAGTGTTTTTATAGCTGGGCAGTATTTGTTTGAGATTTCTTTGTTCTATAACTCACGTCTTATTTTCTATATAACTCTTAATTTTTAATTTTAATTAAACTAAATTCAAAAAAAAAGTAGTTTAAAAGTAAAATTAAAAAAAAAATAAAAAAATAAATCCTATAATAAAAAAAATGTTTTTATTTAAGAAGTTAAATTAGTCTAATTTCAATTAAGTTGATTTTTATAAAAGTAGAATTATAATAATTTTTAAATAAGATTTGTTTTTAAGTAATTTTTAATAAAGTAAATTAGTATTAAAAAGTTTAAATTAGATTTTTTTAAAGTAAAGTAAAAGTTATTTTTAATAATTAGATTTACTTTTATAGATTTTTAAATAGTGTTAATAGTGTTTATTTTTAAGTAATTAATTGTTTTTAGATTTTAAAATAGCGGAGTTTACGATTCATGCACTTCAGGATAAAACTAAATAGCTTAAAATTGGTAGATTTTTATTGTAGTTTAAAAACCTAAAACCAATTCAAATCGATTGTCCAAATCAAAGCAAAACGTCTCAAATTCATAAGATCTTCGTGTACAACGAACTTGATTCACTCACGTGTTTAATTGAATTCGTCATTGTTAATATTAGTCTATTACTTTTTCCTAAAGGTAATTTTCTAATTTACCCTATAACGTATATCAAATTATCACTATACACATCACGACACATCAAAAATTTTAGACTTCAAACTAAATCCATATGGGTTCAACAAGCCCAACAACTAATGAAATTCATGTCAAATATTGATTCCAACAAATCATTAGTGGATTTATTCATCTTGTTATCAATTCTAGTGATAAGTATACTATTCATGTATAAACACAAGAGTACATATTTACTATTGATCACACGTACATACATCAATTTTGAATCCACATTCTGACATGATATGGTCAAAAGTTTGATGTTATTGCTTGGGAGCTTTCCTTAAGCCATATAACGACTTAATAAGCCTACAATATTTTTTTAGTCTAGGAACCATGAAACTCTCATGTTGGTTCATGTATAGTTCCTTTTCTAAATCCCTGTTTAGAAATATCATTTTCACATCCACATAAGGAAATTTCAAAATTTCTTAATGCGATAATATAGTACCATCCTAATCGATGTTATTCGCGTAATGTGCGAATAAGTATCAAAGGAAGTTAGACCTTCTTGTTTTCTAAATTCTTTGATTATCAATCTTGCTTTTCACATGTCAATGGTGATGCCATCGACTTTCATCTTCTTATTAAAGATTCACTTATAGCCTAGTGGCTAACTTCCTTTGAGTTAAATCCACGAGCATGTAAGTTTACTTTTGTAAAATAAAATCTATTTCACTTTTAATGGCTTATTTCCATTGATACCCTTTCAAAGAAGTTAAGGCCTCTCAATAAGAAGTAGGCTCATTTCCTACTATAAAAGACACAAAACTGAATCCAACCATTATATCGGTTCATCTCATTTTGTTTCTCATAGGTTTAACCTCTTCTTGGGTCAATCTTGTCTCTCTTCTAAGAGATCAATATCATCTCATTGTCTCTGACCTTGGAAAACCTCGTCATCTATTCTAGATGATCATTCAATTTCCTTCGTAAACAAGGAATATATTTCTGAAGAATGAATCATTCCTTAATTCCATTACTGTGTCTATTTTCGATTCATGTACAATGAAACGATAAGCACTGCTATTCATAACAAATCCTGTGAACATACAGTCCATGGGTTTAGGTCCAATCTTTCGAACCATGAATTTCATACGGATATCTTAGCTAGATATCCCCCATATTTGTAAGTACTTATAAGATAGTTTTCTTCTCACCCATAGTTCGTAAGAAGTATCTTATTTTATTTACACGGGATCTTATCTAAAAGATAAGTAATCGATATAATCGCTTTCCCCACATGCCATGGCTTAAACCTGGGCTTAAGAACATGGCATTAACCATTTATACTAAGGCACGACTCTTTTCTATATCAAGAGCAATGAATTTGTGTCTTATTCTAAGTTTAGCATAAAAATTTAGAAATGGAGACACATATTCACCTCCAATAACTTCGAATCACCTTATTATCGATAATAAGTTGGTTCTCAACTTATGTATATAGATCAAGCTTGTCTATATCCTTACTCTCAAGTAAGTGTAAATAGCAATATTTTGTACCACATTCAACCAATATGATGAAGTACACGATACTCTCAACCTTAGTAGGTATCAATTCCAAATCACATAAAACAATGTGAATCATATCAAGGTTTTTGGTTATTTCTCTTCAACCAAGAGAAAAGACTTATCAATTTGGCTTCAACATAAGTTTTGATTTTGTAATCCGTGTCAATACAAAAATGGGTTTCCAATTTGGTTTAATTAGACAACATGTTGAGTAAAAATTTAAAACATGTCAAAGTAAGTCATAACATACATTTAAAAATGACCATATAAAATATAATCAAGTTAACCATTTTAAAGGCATACCCGTATGCACTAAATTTATGTTATTCATTAAATCAATTTTTATTTGATTGAAACACATATGAAAGCCAAATTTCATTAAGCAACCATCCGGACATAAGATTCATATGAATCTCTGGCACACACAACGTTGGTTAACTTAGTGTCTTTTCCAAATGTGAATCATATCTTCTTTTTTCTTGATATTCGCAGTTGGAGAGTTGCTCAAACTCGTTCTCTCCATTCTCAACTGCATTATAAGAGTTAATCAAACTCTTATCACCATATACATGACATGATACTGAAGTGCGAATGCACCATTAGCTATGGTTGGATTCCATCATGGCCTCAGTTTTCATGTCATTCAGACCATATAATGCATAGTTATGGCAAAACAAGTTTCTAAATGCTTCAAAGCATCTACCGTACGACTAAGTATCGGTCTCCCTTTTGATGTCACTCGTGACATTCCGAATGTTATTAAGAGTTCCCATGATTTAGTTGACACTAATTTTGGTACTATTAACAACGTGCTAAACCACATAATGTTTCTTAACCAAAAGTGAATTACATCGACTTTTGTTTAAAACGCAAACGTTTTGTAAGATCCGTTTTACAAAACCTACTTTAAAGGAGGTCTTTCGACTAAGCAATTAAAGAAAATATCAGTTATAACATAATGTTTTAACAAAAAACACATATGTAATATTATGTTGTCAGTCTTCATTAAGAAGATCTTAACTTCACATGATCTATTTCTACAATGAAACATAACGAGATTTCAGTAGATCCATTATTCTAAAGAAACTCCACAAGGTTTCTATAGATTTACCTATAAACTCGACCAGGTTTCTATAGATATATCTATAAACTCAACAAGGTTTCAAGAATTATATCCGGTTTATGATTAAACTCGGCCCAATTTACAATGAATTACACAAGTCAAACAAACACTTCCACTAATTTAATAAAATAGTGTATGTAATATGATATTTAATGATAACTCATACCATTGTCAACATCTTGTTTCAAATAAATTCTTCTTGATTTCATTGAACACGTTTCAAAAGTCTAATAAAATAAGAGCTTACATTTTATGAGATCAATGAATACGTTCTAATAATCTCATAAAATAGCAACTTATCTTTTATGAGATTTGTGTCAAAGAAAATCCACTTGGTTTCAGTGAATCAAATTCACCATGATTCCAATCATGCTGTAACTGGCGCACCAGTTACATTTACAAGATTCACTAGGGTCACAATTGTGTTACCACAAGTAAAGTTGTCAAAATTCTAACGGAATATAGTTAAGAACTATTAAAACAATTTGGTATCTAATAAACTCGACATGGTTTATACAGACTTGTACCAAATCTAATTCAAAGAAACTCAATCCTGGTTTCTATAAACCAAGATTTAAACAATAACATTGGTAACAAAAAAATAATAGATCAGATTGATATGAAACTCATCATGGTTTCAACATAAACTGATTCAATGAACTATATTAAATATCATTTATAGATCTGTTATATAAAATTCTGTTAAGTTGAAACTGATTTTCCAAAGAAACACAATCTTGGTTTCGAGAAAAAAAACAGTTTACAAAAATCTTTTAATTAATTTGATTTTCACAAAAAGTGTTTTAATTTTGTTGCGCAAAATCTGTTTTAAGACTGTTAGGAAACATGTACACTTTTATTTATAAAATCAAAATAATATAATTATACTAACAGAAAATAAATAACAGACAGATATAATTATAAACGATAAATAGATAAACTAATAAAATGATAAAAGACATACTAGATCGCCAGCAAGAATACTCACGCGAGCGGAACCACGTGTTAAACATGATAAACAATAAAGAGCCGAGGCACGTGTTTGACACGCTTCCCTTAAAACAGATTCGTCGTCTGTTTCCCAGGGTACAACAGCCAAAACAGTAAGTTGTACTGTCGGACTTAACAAAACTGCCTGAAAGATCACGGAAACTTGTATGTCTCTGATCGAAGAGACTACTGGAATTTGGTTGCTATGAAGCTGTATTTTTCTGTGTCTAAAACTGAATGAGAATGAGTTTAATTTATAGTGAAAACTTGTCTTGGTCACCAAGACAGAATATCACATAAGAATTAAACTGATTTCGATATATCTTATTTGTTTAAACATTAACTGTCAATGTTTACAAACAAATGATATATTCTATGTATTTAAAACTGATTCTGTAAACTTATTCCCAAAGTTTAAATCAGCTATTAAAATAGATTTATACAAAATCACACGATATCTCATTCACATTTTACTATATTCCAACAGAAGGTTCTTGTTGAGATTATCAGTATCTGGAAATATATGTATGTTATTAACCTTCTGATATGCATATTTGGTTTCTATGTGCCTGCATAATGTGACCAAGTCTGTAAGACGTGTCGTAGTCAATATATGTTTTTCAGTTCATCGTTAAATATTGTTTCGAGAAAACGTGGGTTGGATTTAGTGCGTATAAATTGTAAACACTGCTTCACATTCAAATTCTTTATCTTTAATAAAGTGGCAAGAAGTAAAGAACCACGTCACTAGTTTCCTAAGAGGGAGGGGTACAGTAGCATATGGCTTGAGCCATAGCTATAACGCGAGCACCATGGCGCCAGATGCCACACCCTCGCTCGCGCCGTGGGCTCTGGCGCCATACCCACCAGCCGAGAATCATAGTATAACGCGAGACTGTACCCTGTCTCGCGTTATAGCTCGCGTTATAAGTTTTTTTTTTTGAATTTTGAATCTCCAACAGCTACTTTGGGTTTTTTTCAAAAAAAATGACCGTTGGGGCATTTTTTGACCCTTTTTCAACAAAAAAACCTAAAAACTTATTTTTTTCCTATATAACCCAATCAAATTTATATACCTTCGACATGATATTGTGGAACATTTGTGGAGTATCAATCATTAATTTGTGGTTTTAGTTTTTTTAAGTCATTTGTAATGTTTTTAATTTTATTAATGAAATTTTATTTAAATTTAAATAGTTTGTTTAGTTAAATGAATTTTTTTTTGGGTGGCATCTCTATAACACCAGAAATCTGGTGTTAAGTACACCACCAGAATTCTGGTATTATAGAGTTGTGGTGTTATGGAGTGGATTGCTGACGTGGCAGACACTTTTTCCATAACACCAGAAATCTGGTGTGGACTGTACCCTAGCCTCTAACGAAGTAATGACCCCCTATGGAATAGCTGCAGTTTGATACCTTACAATGTGCCAACAAGAAAGATCTGATACATGCTTTTGAATATCCCCATAGACATAGTCACTCTTTTAGTTAGGGGTGAGAAAAAAAAACAAATAAACCGAAACCGAACCAAAAACCGTAAAAACCGAACCGAAAAATCAACCAAAACAAAAAACCGATGGTTTGGTTTTTACTTTTTCAAAAACCGAAAACATACGGTTCAATTTTGGTTTTCATCAAAAACCGAACCGAACCATTAAATTACATAACAATATATATTAAATAGAAAAAATTTCAAGATCGTCCCTATCGTTTACACAGAATATCAACATTCATCCCTATCTCAAAATAACTCCATGAATCATCCCTATCGTTTACAACTACGATCAAAATTCCTCCCTATCTTGGATGAGTTATTTTTATCCGTTAAGTGATATGAAAGGAGGGGTATTTTAGACCTTTACTTGTTTTTTCTGCCACCATCATTCTTAACTGCCACCACCACCGTCACTTTTGACGCATAATCCTTCATCCAAGATCTCCACCTCATAACTCCTATATCCACATCTCACAATAAATCAGATCTCAAATCAAATTAATCTCGATCCATCATCATTCAAATTAATACCAAGATTCAACCAAATCCTAACACATGAATACACATATCTTTTCCACCACCGATCAATTCAAAACAAAAACACAAATCTGTTTAAACAAAATCCAAGTCCTATCTCACCATTAAAAACAACGAATCATTCACACTAAATTTTGTTTCTATCTCAAACCCATATCTCACCTCTAAAATCTACCCTCCGTCACCTACACCTATCTATTCTATCATCACTAATTCACAAAAATCTTTCTCCATCAACACCAGACCAAGATCTGTTCTCCGGCTGCACCTTCAGGTGAAGAAACCAAACCAAAACCAACGAATCATTGGTTCCAATCATCACAATCTCAATCTATTGAAAATAAATGTACTCAAGAACATCATAACTTCAAGAAAAACAAATCGAAAAGGGAGACGGATTCATTTCTGGTGGCTACAGGTTTTTGGCACTCATGTCAACACAAGTCGCTGTACCTCTGAACTCTCAGATGAACACCAGGGGCTGACCCTATTAAAAAAACATAGGCACTCTGATCCCACAGCCAGAGCCATAACCATAGCCAAATATGTACCTCAGAGGTCGATTCCCTCACATATTGGGGAACCATGAGAGGAAATCAAGAAACCCAGATCCAAATAACAGTTGGAAATCAAGAACACATGACTCATTCATTGTGGCCACATGAATGGAGTCTATAAGAACCAAAGAGCGAGTTTTCTATTAAAAAGGGTGTATGATGATTTCAAGAGTTTCTTGTTAATCAAAAGATGAAAGAAGAGTTAGAAGTGGGTTGCAGCGATATGTTGAACGAATCAATAGATATGTTACGGGTGTGAAGAGATGAATGAATATGGTTGTGATTGTTAATCAAAAAGAAGTTATGTGTTCAGTATGATGGAACTGATAAACAATCAGTTGGTTGTTCGATGAGGTTTAGAAACTGATTAAAACAAAAATCAGTAGCTTTAAAAGAAGCTGATAATGAGGTTATTAAAAATGGGTGACTGGTTGTGAAAAAAATAAGTGGGTTATGTATCTTGTTTGAATTATATCACTTAACAGAGAAAACTAACCCTCATCCAAGATAGGAACGAATTTTGATCTTGTAAACGATAGGGAAGATTCATGGAGTTATATTGAGATATGGATGAATGTGTTAGACAGCTAGGTTAGGGCCCAACCCGATTGTGGGCTTGGGTCTATTAGGGTTAGGTTGCTTATTGTTAAAGCTATGTATTTAGTATAAATACATATGCTATGTTCTGTAATTCAGGCATTCAATCAATAAAACACATTTGATATTTTACATGGTATCAAGAGCACGTTAGATCCATCAACAAAATTTGTTATCCTCCGGTCATCGGTTTACATACCGACGATCAGGAGGGATCTTCGTTATCTCTTGCTTTATTTTGTTTTTTGAATTTTGTTTCTTGCTTTCAATTCATAAGCCTAAACCCTAGCCGTAAAAAATATTATGTTAAGTCATTTTTTTCTTCATCGTCTATTGTGTTCGTTGTCGAAGATCATTGTCGTTGACAAGAAAAAGTTGATCAATTGCTGCCCCCTTCTAAAAGGCAAAGCAAGCCACGCAAAGGAGGATGCCGCAAGCAACAACAACTATGCCGCCAAAACAATTATGCTTCTACAAAAAACAAAAAAAGAAGACGAGGAAAAGAAGTTGCTTTCAATTTTCATTCTAGTTTGTCCGTTTGCAATGCTGCCGTTCAAACTGCAGGGGAGGCTTGGGTCTTTTAGGGTTAGGTTGCTTATTGTTAAAGCTATGTATTTAGTATAAATACATATGCTATGTTCTGTAATTCAGGCGTGCAATCAATAAAACACATTTGATATTTTCCAAAATGTTGATATTCTGTGTAAACGATAGAGACGGATCTTGAAATTTTTTTTATAATATATTCATCCTAATGTTTATATGTGTGTTTATATGTACGTGTGTTTACTTCACAATATATCATTACATATGTGACAACGGTCGTTTATGTATCATTCGTTTGTTCACTTTTATGTGTGTATATTTTATAGATGTATGTTTAATTCTAATATTTTTGGGATAAACATTATTAGGCTTAGAATTAAAAAATAAAAAAATAATAATTTTTTACGTAAAACAAGGTTGTTAGTATAAATTGGCTATGCACTAATATAAACGGTTTTAAAACCGAAAATCGAACCAAAACTGACTAAAACCCGAACCGTCCAAAATCGAACGGTTCGATTTTTGGTTTTATAATAACCGAATATCACGGTTCGATTTCGATTTTTGTCAAAAACCGATCCAAACCAAACGGTGCACACCCCTACTTTAGTTGCATGGTAACTCATAGTATTTGATAAAGGATAACATTGTGACCGAAGATATGCAGGATCTTATGCTTCTTGAGCTGGTGGTGTTTAAGAAGTTGAAAGAATCAGGGGCGATTATACTTTGGAAAGCAAGCTTGAGTTATTGGGCTATTTACAGCAGTTCCGGTGCACATAATAATTGAAATGCCAGAGCTAACATGCTCTTTTGCATATTCACAGTTTAAGGGGTGTTTGGGTTATCTTAGTTAATAATGTTACCCAAACATAGTTAAATAACCTTACCTAAACAGATCTGTAGAAACTAGAAGGGGGGGGGGGGGGGTTGAATAGTTTCTCTTCGATTGGTGACCAAATTAAAATTACTTTCAATTTGGTTTGTATCAAAACTATCTTTTACTTGAGGCTAAGTTGCATAATGATTAGGTTCAATTGAAATGCACTAGCAAGGATAATAAGCAAGTATAATGATAATGAAATAAGTAAAGAGCAAGGAAGGAGACAACCTAGTGGGAAGACACCAAGATTTATAGTGGTTCGACAACGAGGCTCTATCCTCGTTTCTACTCCACTCCTCGAGTACACCTACTCGAGATTTCCACTATATCCACAAGCTCCCTTCTCGGCGGAGAAAACCTTACATCGTTGCTTACATTATTTTCCGACACTAAGCTAATTGTCGATACCTAATCTTTAGCTAGGACCAATCTACACGACGTTGCCTACTTCACAATTTAACGACACAAGGCTAGATGTCGAGTTCTAATCTTAAGGTAGAACCAATCTTCACGACGTTGCCTACTTCACCATTTTACGACACAAGGCTAGATGTCGAGTTCTAATTGAAAGCTAGAACCAATCTTCACGACTCTTCACTTTGAAGCTAAGTGAGAACTTCACACAACACAACTACTAATCACTTTAAAGTTTAGTGAGAACTCACAAGACACAACCACATCACTTTATAGTTTAGTGAGAACTCCTAATCAAATCTATTACAACTCAACTAGACTTATCCAAGTACACACATGTAGCTTGGATTTACACAACACAAATCCAAGCAAACACATATGCAATGGATGTACACAACAAATCCAAGTATCCACAAATAACTTGGATGAACACAACTAGTCCAAGTATTCATAAATACATTGGATTGGCCTAAAACAAAAAGGGTATCATGATGAATATGACTAGCTCATAGATTCATCTTTATCACTACACTAGTGAGTGAGTGATCTTCTCATTGGACATGGTAAAGGAGGGGATCAAGAGGATAATCATATGTAAACATCCTTAACAATTTAAGTGATCATTTACTAATGATTATGCTATAAAAAATAGAAAGAGGGCTGAGAAAAACGTCCAAGAGGCTTACTGGAAAATGAGATTTGACCCACTATTTAAAGGAGACAAAGTTACAACGGATCTATAACGGCTACTGTGCGCGGTACCTTATCTCACCCCGCGGTACCATATCGCTAAGGTACCGCGTAGGTACTTAAGGTACCGCCACTAGACTCCGCTCCGTTTTTTGTCTTTTAGTGGGGTGGGAATATCTGAGGTATTTTAACCCTTCAAAGGATATTCTAACAGCATTTGGAATATGCCATTTTCTAATTTTCATTTTCCATTTTAATAAAACATTTTCTAAAAAAGAAAGTTTATTAAAAAGTCTTTTGTCTTATTAACAAAAGTGAGTTTTAAGGATAATCATTTTGATGATCACTAAGTATGATTAAGAAAGGTTAGTGATATGATTATTACCTTGATGATAGTGTTAGTTAAATAATTCTTTTTGTGTTTTACACTAAATGTGTTGTATGGTTTGTTGTGATCAAAACTAAGAAGGATTAGTTAACACTAATAATGTTTTTAGGCATTACTTGCATTAATAATCTCCCCCTTTTTGATTACGACAAACGATAAACTCATTTACGTAGAAACACAAACTATGGAATTATTAACTAGTTTATCACTATCATTTCTCCCCCTTTGTCGTAGCAAAAAGGTTAGCATAAGTCTTTGAAGAGCATCGAACTTTGCTAGTAGCTCCCCCTTGGTGGTTGCTCCCCCTTGCTTGGGACACCAAGTTTGTGAGCTAAGGTGACATGCTACACAAAGGTTAGTAGAAAGGAAAGAAACACCAATGTATATATGATCACTACCTACTAAGTAACTTGAGAGGGAGAAAGAGAAGAAATCTCAAATTAGAAGCAAGTATTTTGCTAAGTATGTCCAAAGAGGTAATTGACAAAATCAAACTTCAATCCAATGAAGATGACAAGCTTGTCAATGGGTTAAAGCTTTAGAATTGATGGAATCACCCGTAAGTAATTGTAAAAAATTAACCAAGATCAACTCAAAGTAGAACTAATTAAATAGCACACAAATAACATAAAGGTTAAAAAAAACAACAAAGAAGATAGTCATACACATAGTATGAGTATCTAAAAGCAATAAATATGGAAAATAAACCACTAAGCATAAGCTAGTCTAATAGTGATATTTTCCAAGATTGCTAAAAATAAAATAAAACTAAAAAGACGACGATGCATCATTCGAAGTTTTGTCCACCGGAACGAAAACTTGAATAGGAGGTCGAGTGAGGAGGAATTCAAGAAAATTTAACTTCTCATACACATTAGCAAGTTCAATTTGTTGAAATCGGTAACAATCACACGAGGATCCATGATGCAACACAAAATCGTTTGATGGGGGTATGGCATCAAACTTAGGGTTTGGTGGTGGTGGGGTAAAGGGTTTGGGAGTATTTTCACAATGCCTTGTGAGGTTTGGGAAGGATGAGAGGTCATTGAGTTGGGGGGTATTGAAGGATTGTGGTGGTGGTGGAACATGTTCTTTTGCTCCGGTGATAGGGTTTATGGGTGGTTTGGACGAAGATGGTTCATTCTTCTTAACCCAAACGGGTCAAACCGAGATTTTCGGTTTCTTTGAAAGCTTGGATGAAGAAGCTTTGGGTGAGAGGGGTTGTGACAAAGAAATGTCAAGGTTAGGAATGTAGGGGTTAGGCATTGTGAGAGTGTGAGAATGATATCTCAAGGTTATGTGAGAATGAATTCTCAAGGTTGGGAAGGTGTGAGAATGAAATCTCAAGGTTGGGGTATAAGTAAAATGTGATGAAGGTAAGAATTTGAATACAAAATGTGTAGTGTCAAGGAATGTTTAGTCAATTTGAGTAAACAAGGAATCTTGACTGGGAATAGGGTTTTAAAGGTTTTGACCAAAAATTCGTCAAAAGTCACTTTCTGGCCGCGGTACCTTATATGTGCTGGCGGTTCCATATCACTAAGGAACCGCGGGGTCCTTAAGGAACCACGTCCAGTGGACTTTAAACCATGTTTTTCCTGGGTTTTGGGAAAAACTAAGACTTTTTCAAAAAGTTGTAAATCTTGGAATTTTACCTCTATTAGAACCAAAATATGCTAGGGTTGCATAAAGCAACACATTCACAAAGAATTTCTTGACAAAGGGTGACATAATAATTTAGATATCATTTTGAACCAATTTTAGTCAAGTTTAGGGGTTGTGATAGATTTAGGTTCAATTTTAATTTCACATTAAAGTTGATTAGTGTGCACAAAAAGATAGAATCACACAAAGCTAAATCCATAAGTCAACAACATGAAACATTCATTAGTGAAACAAGTAAAAAGACAAATAAAGACTAACTAATACATAGCTAGCTTATCATAAAATCTAGATAAATAGTTTTCTTTGGCTTGTTGTTGAAAACTCTTATTATGAAATGACTCCATCATTCATCTCCTAGGAGGAGGCATGGAGAACAAGGCAAGCAAGAAGTCTTGCAAACCCCTATGTAGTCCATACATATCTGATAGGTGTGTAAACACCCATCCTTTTACCACTTAATTCTGGCTAAAAACGAGACCAAAACACGTATTTAATATCATTTGTTTAGAATTATGCGTGGTTTTTGTGTTTATTGTGTTTTCAGAGCCAACCGGATGAATATTAAAGAAAACATGGGATTGCACGGGTTTTACTGAAGAAAAAGACTCAAGATAAAGTCTATTGTCCAAGAGATGCAAAAGATTTGAAGTCACTGGGCCTATTCGAAGATTTATCGAAGAAAAGGACCAAAGATGGAAGATTTACATAAGTCGAAGAAACTCAAGTCTATTAAACGAAGAAATTAAAAGACGAGTTGAATTTAATCGACAACAAATCCCGAATCAGAATCAGAAACGTCAACTTTTCTGAAAAGACGAGAAGACAAGAAGAACGGGAGAAAGCCCACTCACCAACCAAAAGACAAGGCTATATAAAGCCCACACCTCACACACTTAGTGCCAGTTTTTTAGTTTTTTCTCTCCTCCCCTTTTTTCTCCTTTGTTCGTAGCATCACCATCACCACTAGGGTGATTGGTGATTTTGATCTTTGATT
This sequence comes from Glebionis coronaria, assembly GCA_025667525.1. Classification (NCBI taxonomy): domain Eukaryota; kingdom Viridiplantae; phylum Streptophyta; class Magnoliopsida; order Asterales; family Asteraceae; genus Glebionis; species Glebionis coronaria. The sequence goes on from CM046874.1 coordinate 553,190,687, forward strand.
TTCCAATCTTGTAATTTTAATCATTATTTTGTTATTGTTAAAACATCAATCATCAATACAAGTTCTTGTTTAATCTTTCCATTTCATCTTGTTCATCATCATCTTTATCTTCAAGTTCTTAAGTTTTTATTTTATTGAGTTTGATCTTAAAAAGTTGTTGGGTTTTGTGTTTTTGTTGATGGGATTTGTAGTTTATGGTTAGGAGATGCTTTGTGATTAGTTTATTTAACTTTTTGGTGAAAAACTTGGTAATTTTTAGATCAAAATCGTTTTTCCTTGTTCTTCGGGATAGTTACTGTATCTGGGTTTCCCAGACTTCCGAATGAAGCAAAACTTCCGGATGAACACAAATCTTCCGGATGAATTAATTAAAAGTTCCGCATGAATCAAAACTTCCGAACGAACCAAAAGTTCCGGATGAATCTCATCTTCCGAATGAACTGAAGTTCCGGATGAACAGTAAGTTCCGAATGAATGCATGTTTTTAAATTCCGAATCAATTTCTTTTCAAAAAGTTCCGAACGAACAGAAAGTTCCGGATGAACCTAATCTTCCGAATGAACCAAAGTTCCGGATGAGTAAAAAAGTTTCGAATGAGTTTTTCCCTTAAAAGTTCCGAACCAATAGAAAGTTCCGAATGAGTCTAATGTTCCGGATGAAGTAAAAGTTCCGAATGAACTTAAATCTTCCGAATGAACCTGAATCTTCCGAATCAACTTCCGAGTGAAGGATCCGAGTAAAGTTCCGAATCAAGGTGTAAACTTCCGAGTCAATTTTCTTTTAGTGTTACTGTTTCACTGTTTTACTGTTTATATCTTAACTGTAATTTTAATTTTAATCTTAATTTTAATTTAAATTTCAAGTTTTATTAATTGTCATTAAAGTAATTGTCTTTGATTTAAGTTTTCATTTTAATACATTTAAAATTTTTAGTAGACTTAAAAAACCAAACCCTTTTTCTTAGTAACCAAGAACAATCATTCCACTTAAGGCCGAGATCAATTCGAGAGGACTGTGAGAGAAAATTGAACCCATACAAAACCAATGTATAAAATGGCGCCGCTGCCGGCTCTTTTCGTGAAGATCGAAGGTTTTTTGTGAGTGACGCGTTGGATTTTGGGATCCGTTCACTTGTGAACGTTATTTTTCTTGTCAAAAATTTTCAAAAATCCAAAAACATTTGAAAAATCATAAAAAGCATTTCTTTTTCAAAGTTTTGCACCAAAAATATTCTTCTTGCTTATCTACCTTTCTTCATGGATTTTTATGTCCATTGCGTCCGGTGTGGGAAACAGTTATCGGGGAACAACTCTTGTCAATGGTGTACATGTGAGCGGTGCGGAAACGATATCGACTACACACAATCCGGATTTTGTCCTTTGTGCAACTCGACTAACTCGTACTTTTTGAACCTACCTCCTGTTCCCCCGTGCATCTATTGTGGAAGCGATTCTCATTGGCATGTTTCGTGCCCGGTTCGATACCCGTCTGGTCACGGGCAAGAACCGGGGTACAATTATGACAATGATAATAGCTATCCACAAGACGCACTTGATTTTTCTCCATACCCGGTTTGCAACAACTGTGGGGGTCCTCACGATACCTATTATTGTCAACCACTGAATTGTTATGATCCAAATCCGTGTCCTCAGTTTTCTTCACCTATGGATTATTATGAACCAAACCCGGTTTCTAATTATTCTCAACCGATGAACAACTATGAGCCACAACCTTGCTATAATTCAGGTTTTCAACACTTTGAGCCCCCACATCACACCCTCAATCATCAATCCTCTCAGCAAATTCATCTTGACCCACAACTCACTACCTTGAATGAAGAAACACACTCCATTGTTTTGCAACTTCAAGAGGTCGTTGTTTTGGTTAAAGAACTTCGGGACGAGGAAAAGCGACTGCAACAAGAGCAAGTATCTAATCTTAGTGATTATACCCCTCCGCTTGTGCGTCAATACTATTATGATGATGATGACAATGATGCTGTATGCACTTTCAACTCATCTTCTGAAGTTGCTGCTCCTACTCTCGATGTTCCTACTGCGTCTAAGGATTTAGATTCGTTGCATGAGCTTAGTGATGTTGGTCTCGAAAAAGTATTGGATGATGAGGTTTGTGGCTTACCTGCTATGGAGCCTGAGGACGACGTTGCTCTTACGGACAAGGTCGATCCTAGTGATGACGATTCTTCTCTCTGCTATGAGAATTTCACTTTTGAAATTTCTCAATCTCCACCGGGAGATGCAGAAAATGATGATTTATTCTCTCCGATTTATGAGCAGTTCACCGATGAACATGATCTTGTGGATGAGGTGGAAGACGTACTTCTTCGCGATGGATTACGGAAAGTGCACCTTCTAATTGCTCAAATCGAAGCGTTGACTTCCCCTTCCAAGTCTTTACCTCCATCTATTCCTCCCGTTGAAGATAATGACCCATTGCTGGAAGAAATCGATATCCACTCCATCCCTTCAGGTATTGATGACTCTGACACGGAGGGGGACATTATTTTTGATAATTTGCTGCAGGAAAATATTGACCCAAGTCCCCCTCCCGAGCACCTTTCATCCTTCCTTTTAGCCACTATCAAGGAGGATGAGTGCTCTGACCCGGGAGGTGACATTGATTATGCTATCATTGATAACATCACGGCTTTGTCGAATGCTCAGCCTCCATTGTCTTTGGGGGATGACAATGTGCTTACTATACCCAACCCACCTCCCGTGGATCTTGAATTCACATACTTCTCGTATATTGAAAGGGTTTTTCTCCCATTCAAGACTTATCCCCCCGCCTCTCCTTTGTTGATGTCAACCGGGAACGAGGACAAGGTCTTTGATCCCGGTATCACATTCGAGGCTTCCCCATGGACCATTTAATTCGGGGACGAGTCAGGCTCGTGACTCGGTCAACAAAAACAAGCGCTTTTTGGGAGGCAACCCAATTATCTATCTATTTTCATCATAAGTGTAGGGGGGAGCCCCGTTGGTGTTTCTTGTTCTCTTTCTTATCATATGCAGGGATTAGAGCTTCAAAGACACACTCTTGATGACTTTTGACGAACCGTGATTCCGTGTTCCCTTCTTCCCGGTTCTATACTAAACTCTTTTCGATTCACTATTTTATATTTCTCAATATTAAAATAGGAATCTCTTTAGTTGTCTCCTCCTTAGCGAGATTTAAACAACGTGCACAATGTCCTAAGTGTAGGGGAGTTTACTCCCACATGCTTAAACATTGAGGACAATGTTTATATTAAGTGTAGGGGGGACTTCTATCGAAGTTAAGTGGTCTTTTCCTTGTATTTGCCCCCAGTTTAACCGGAAATTCAATTTTTCGACATTTTTCAAATTTTTTAATCTATTTTGGCCTAGTTGTAGTCTCCTTTATTTTTGTTACTTTCTAGCATTTTAATAAAATGGTTTTAACAAGTTTAGTTATCTTAGATATATTATGCCCGTTGTGAATTTTTTGACTCAACCCGAGTTTACTTATCCAAGTTCACTCTAGCTAGTATCCTTAACCATGTAGACCTTAATTGGTTTATTAGGCTAAGCATCCACGAGTCTCATTCCTTGAGATTTTAAATTGTGGAGAACGAGAAATGATAGAGTTGGTTACAAGTTTGGTATTCTCTCATTAACTTATGTGAGTTAATTATGATCTATTTCTCCCATCATTTGCTAATAAATTATCTGCAATAAGTAAGGTCGTACGATTTGAAAAGTTACTTAGCTTCTAGCCCAAGATCGTTTAAAAGTTGCTCGGTAATGACGAGAGTTCATAGCCAAGGCATAACTTATGAAGCGGGGCGCGAAGATTGGCGAGTCCAAAAAGGCCCTAACAAGGCATGAGGATTCAATTTTATTGCTGAAGATCCAAGGTGATGTGAAAAGCATTATTCCCAAAATCGATATGAAGGATCAAGACTCACGACGAAAAGCAATCAACTCCCATAAAGATGATGGAGAAGTCTATCCGAAAAGACCCTAACAAGGTATGAGGATAAATAGATCCAAGTCCGAAAAGGATACGGATCGTTGTATCTCAAAATCCCAAATAGAGATTGAAGAAATAATCATGAAGTCGTGGTCAACAAAGTTGGAGTACCCCTCAAAAGTCTCCAAAGTGAAGAAACTCTATTACGACGAGAAGACCATTATCTCAAGCACGTCTCTCAAGATATGAAGTATGAAGTACATGCCAAATATCGGCCCGAGAAAGGTCTCAAATCGTGAACCAAGTTATGCCAAGATATGAACTTTTTGATATCCCGAGAAGCAGTTTTAAGAGATTTTGTCCTTTAGCTAACTATTGATCAAATTGTCCTATTTTGCTTTCAGCCTAAATAAATTATCGAAATAAGTCAACAATGCATCCTCGTGATCGTTCAAGACATCAATAAAATATAAGAGATACCCATAGGAATAAGGGAGTTTAAATGATTAATTGAACCGCATGAGTAAATGTTTGTTATGCTAACTTGTACTAACAATGATCTTGTTTTTAAGCTTGGCATGGGGAACGTGAAACTCGAGGGTGATAAACATTCATGACACACAAGCCCTAATGTAAGTCTTAGATTTCTTTACAAGTTTCTTCCTTGCTGCATCTTGTTATTTTCTATCTTTTTGATTTTCCTTAGTTGTTTAATAAAGGCCAAGGTAGGTTGATTATGATGGAGAGTGTAAACCTTGCTTTATCACTAAGCATTGCATGAGGGCATTGCAATGATTAAGTGTAGGGGATTTGATAGGTGTGAAAACACCCATCTTTTCTACAACTTAATTACATTAAAACGGGACCTAAACGTATATTTTATGTCGTAAATGGCGGAATTATGTGTGGTTTGTGTTTTTATTGTGTTTCAGGGTCGAGAAGGTGAAAAGTGGAGAAAACACGGCTTTCACGGGCTTTTATCGAAGAAAAAGACGAAAGATGAAGTCGAAAGATCAAGAGTGGAAAAAGAACGGAAGTCCAAGACCAATTCTGAAGATTTATCGAAGAAAAAGTCAAGAGACGGAAGTTTACTAAAAGCCAAAGAACTCAAGTCTAAATTATGAAGAAATTACAAGACGAGTTCAAAGAAAACCCGAGACGAAGTCTTAAAAGTCGAAGAATTTAAGAAGACTGAAAGACTGTGGACCAAAAAAAGAAAGAAAGAGGAGGCCACCAACCACTCCCCTCTCCTATAAATACCACCCTCACAATATGTGAGAGGGGGAGTTAGTTTTAGGATTAGATGAGGAGTAGGTAGTTTCTCTCTCTAGATTTATGCTTTCTCTCTCTAGATTAATTTGTGTTTTAAGCTTTTGTTATTGAATCTTTACTTTTTAATTAAGCTTTTCATTCATCATCTTCTTCCTTTCTAGTTTGATTTGTTCTTATTCATCATTGTTCATGTTCTTGAGTTTTTATGATTTTGATCAAGTGGGTTTTGATTAATTTGGTTATGTTTGTTAGTTTTGATGATTTATTTTGATTGATTATTGTTAGTTGATGCTTATTGGTTGTTTTGGTTTAATTCTTTGTTCGATTTTGATTAATTTGTGGATTGGATCGGGCTACTGTTTATCCCCTGTTCTTCGGGATCATTGTTTCTGTATTTTATCATTCCCAGGTAGCTTCATCCGGAACTTCAAAAGTTCTGAGTGAAGCCACCTTCATCCGGAAGTTGAAAGTTCCGAATGAAGCATCCTTCATCCGGAAGTTCAAAGTTTCGAATGAAGCACCTTCATCCGGAAGTTGAAAGTTCCGAATGAAGCTCCTTCATCCGGAAGTTAAAAGTTCCGAATGAAGCTCCTTCATCCGGAAGTTCAAAGTTCCGAATGAAGCTCCTTCATCCGGAAGTTCAAAGTTCCGAATGAAGCACCTTCATCCGGAAGTTAAAAGTTCCGAATGAAGCTCTGTCAGTTTGTTTTTGTTTGTTTTTACTTTCAAGATTTCTTCTTTCTGTTTTTTTTTTAAGTTTTCTTCTCTTAATTTCAAGTTTGATACTTCTCACCTTTTTATTTATTTGAATTTTTATTTACTTTTCTTTTAGTTTAAGTTTTTATTTGCATCATTTACTTTATGTTAAGTTTTAATTTTACGTCCTTTCATTTTTCGTAATTTACTTTTAAAGTTTTAAATATCGCACTGTTTACATTTTAACTTGTTTTAATTTCTCGTCATTTATTATTAAGTCTTGCTCATTTATTTTCCAAAACCAAAAATATTTGTTTCACCAAGAACAACTAATCTCACACAATTAACCGGAAATCAATTCGATTAGACACCGAGAAAACGAACTTTCAACGAGTAAAATCTTGTTATTAAAATGGCGCCGCTGCCGGCTCTTTTCGTGAAGATCGAAGGTTTTTTGTGAGTGACGCGTTGGATTTTGGGATCCGTTCACTTGTGAACGTTATTTTTCTTGTCAAAAATTTTCAAAAATCCAAAAACATTTGAAAAATCATAAAAAGCATTTCTTTTTCAAAGTTTTGCACCAAAAATATTCTTCTTGCTTATCTACCTTTCTTCATGGATTTTTATGTCCATTGCGTCCGGTGTGGGAAACAATTATCTGGGAACAACTCTTGTCAATGGTGTACATGTGAGCGGTGCGGAAACGATATCGACTACACACAATCCGGATTTTGTCCTTTGTGCAACTCGACTAATTCGTACTTTTTGAACCTACCTCCTGTTCCCCCCGTGCATCTATTGTGGAAGCGATTCTCATTGGCATATTTCGTGCCCGGTTCGATACCCGTCTGGTCACGGGCAAGAACCGGGGTACAATTATGACAATGATAATAGCTATCCACAAGACGCACTTGATTTTTCTCCATACCCGGTTTGCAACAACTGTGGGGGTCCTCACGATACCTATTATTGTCAACCACTGAATTGTTATGAGCCAAATCCGTGTCCTCAGTTTTCTTCACCTATGGATTATTATGAACCAAACCCGGTTTCTAATTATTCTTAACCGATGAACAACTATGAGCCACAACCTTGCTATAATTCAGGTTTTCAACACTTTGAGCCCCCACATCACACCCTCAATCATCAATCCTCTCAGCAAATTCATCTTGACCCACAACTCACTACCTTGAATGAAGAAACACATTCCATTGTTTTGCAACTTCAAGAGGTCGTTGTTTTGGTTAAAGAACTTCGGGACGAGGAAAAGCGACTGCAACAAGAGCAAGTATCTAATCTTAGTGATTATACCCCTCCGCTTGTGCGTCAATACTATTATGATGATGATGACAATGATGTTGTATGCACTTTCAACTCATCTTCTGAAGTTGCTGCTCCTACTCTCGATGTTCCTACTGCGTCTAAGGATTTAGATTCGTTGCATGAGCTTAGTGATGTTGGTCTCGACAAAGTATTGGATGATGAGGTTTGTGATTTACCTGCTATGGAGCCTGAGGACGACGTTGCTCTTACGGACAAGGTCGATCCTAGTGATGACGATTCTTCTCTCTGCTATGAGAATTTCACTTTTGAAATTTCTCAATCTCCACCGGGAGATGCAGAAAATGACGATTTATTCTCTCCGGTTTACGAGCAGTTCACCGATGAACATGATCTTGTGGATGAGGTGGAAGACGTGCTTCTTCGCGATGGATTACGGAAAGTGCACCTTCTTATTGCTCAAATCGAAGCGTTGACTTTCTCTTCCAAGTCTTTACCTCCATCTATTCCTCCCGTTGAAGATAATGACCCATTGCTGGAAGAAATCGATATCCACTCCATCCCTTCAGGTATTGATGACTCTGACACGGAGGGGGACATTATTTTTGATAATTTGCTGCAGGAAAATATTGACCCAAGTCCCCCTCCCGAGCACCTTTCATCCTCCCTTTTAGCCACTATCAAGGAGGATGAGTGCTCTGACCCGGGAGGTGACATTGATTATGCTATCATTGATAACATCACGGCTTTGTCGAATGCTCAGCCTCCATTGTCTTTGGGGGATGACAATGTGCTTACTATACCCAACCCACCTCCCATGGATCTTGAATTCACATACTTCTCGTATGTTGAAAGGGTTTTTCTCCCATTCAAGACTTATCCCCCCGCCTCTCCTTTGTTGATGTCAACCGGGAACGAGGACAAGGTCTTTGATCCCGGTATCACATTCGAGGCTTCCCCATGGACCATTTAATTCGGGGACGAGTCAGGCTCGTGACTCGGTCAACAAAAACAAGCGCTTTTTGGGAGGCAACCCAATTATCTATCTATTTTCATCATAAGTGTAGAGGGAGCCCCGTTGGTGTTTCTTGTTCTCTTTCTTATCATATGCAGGGATTAGAGCTTCAAAGATACACTCTTGATGACTTTTGACGAACCGTGATTCCGTGTTCCCTTCTTCCCGGTTCTATCCTAAACTCTTTTCGATTCACTATTTTATATTTCTCAATATTAAAATAGGAATCTCTTTAGTTGTCTCCTCCTTAGCGAGATTTAAACAACGTGCACAATGTCCTAAGTGTAGGGGAGTTTACTCCCACATGCTTAAACATTGAGGACAATGTTTATATTAAGTGTAGGGGGGACTTCTATCGAAGTTAAGTGGTCTTTTCCTTGTATTTGCCCCCAGTTTAACCGGAAATTCAATTTTTCGACATTTTTCAAATTTTTTAATCTATTTTGGCCTAGTTGTAGTCTCCTTTATTTTTGTTACTTTCTAGCATTTTAATAAAATGGTTTTAACAAGTTTAGTTATCTTAGATATATTATGCCCGTTGTGAATTTTTTGACTCAACCCGAGTTTACTTATCCAAGTTCACTCTAGCTAGTATCCTTAACCATGTAGACCTTAATTGGTTTATTAGGCTAAGCATCCACGAGTCTCATTCCTTGAGATTTTAAATTGTGGAGAACGAGAAATGATAGAGTTGGTTACAAGTTTGGTATTCTCTCATTAACTTATGTGAGTTAATTATGATCTATTTCTCCCATCACTTGCTAATAAATTATCTGCAATAAGTCAGGTCGTACGATTTGAAAAGTTACTGAGCTTCTAGCCCAAGATCGTTTAAAAGTTGCTCGGTAATGACGAGAGTTCATAGCCAAGGCATAACTTATGAAGCGGGGCGCGAAGATTGGCGAGTCCAAAAAGGCCCTAACAAGGCATGAGGATTCAATTTTATTGCTGAAGATCCAAGGTGATGTGAAAAGCATTATTCCCAAAATCGATATGAAGGATCAAGACTCACGACGAAAAGCAATCAACTCCCATAAAGATGATGGAGAAGTTTATCCGAAAAGACCCTAAAAAGGTATGAGGATAAATAGATCCAAGTCCGAAAAGGAGGCGGATCGTTGTATCTCAAAATCCCAAATAGAGATTGAAGAAATAATCATGAAGTCGTGGTCAACAAAGTTGGAGTACCCCTCAAAAGTCTCCAAAGTGAAGAAACTCTATTACGACGAGAAGACCATTATCTCAAGCACGTCTCTCAAGATATGAAGTATGAAGTACATGCCAAATATCGGCCCGAGAAAGGTCTCAAATCGTGAACCAAGTTATGCCAAGATATGAACTTTTTGATATCCCGAGAAGCAGTTTTAAGAGATTTTGTCCTTTAGCTAACTATTGATCAAATTGTCCTACTTTGCTTTCAGCCTAAATAAATTATCGAAATAAGTCAACAATGCATCCTCGTGATCGTTCAAGACATCAATAAAATATAAGAGATACCCATAGGAATAAGGGAGTTTAAGTGATTAATTAAACCGCATGAGTAAATGTTTGTTATGCTAACTTGTACTAACAATGATCTTGTTTTTAAGCTTGGCATGGGGAACGTGAAACTCGAGGGTGATAAACATTCATGACACACAAGCCCTAATGTAAGTCTTAGATTTCTTTACAAGTTTCTTCCTTGCTGCATCTTGTTATTTTTTATCTTTTTGATTTTCCTTAGTTGTTTAATAAAGGCCAAGGTAGGTTGATTATGATGGAGAGTGTAAACCTTGCTTTATCACTAAGCATTGCATGAGGGCATTGCAATGGTTAAGTGTAGGGGATTTGATAGGTGTGAAAACACCCATCTTTTCTACCACTTAATTACATTAAAACGGGACCTAAACGTATATTTTATGTCGTAAATGGCGGAATTATGCGTGGTTTGTGTTTTTATTGTGTTTCAGGGTCGAGAAGGTGAAAAGTGGAGAAAACACGGCTTTCACGGGCTTTTATCGAAGAAAAAGACGAAAGATGAAGTCGAAAGATCAAGAGTGGAAAAAGAACGGAAGTCCAAGACCAATTCTGAAGATTTATCGAAGAAAAAGTCAAGAGACGGAAGTTTACTAAAAGCCGAAGAACTCAAGTCTAAATTATGAAGAAATTACAAGACGAGTTCAAAGAAAACCCCAGACGAAGTCTTAAATGTCGAAGAATTTAAGAAGACTGAAAGACTGTGGACCAAAAAAAGAAAGAAAGAGGAGGCCACCAACCACTCTCCTCTCCTATAAATACCACCCTCACAATATGTGAGAGGGGGAGTTAGTTTTAGGATTAGATTAGGAGTAGGTAGTTTCTCTCTCTAGATTTATGCTTTCTCTCCCTAGATTAATTTGTGTTTTAAGCTTTTGTTATTGAATCTTTACTTTTTAATTAAGCTTTTCATTCATCATCTTCTTCCTTTCTAGTTTGATTTGTTCTTATTCATCATTGTTCATGTTCTTGAGTTTTTATGATTTTGATCAAGTGGGTTTTGATTAATTTGGTTATGTTTGTTAGTTTTGATGATTTATTTTGATTGATTATTGTTAGTTGATGCTTATTGGTTGTTTTGGTTTAATCCTTTGTTCGATTTTGATTAATTTGTGGATTGGATCGCGCTACTGTTTATCCCCTGTTCTTCGGGATCATTGTTTCTGTATTTTATCATTCCCAGGTAGCTTCATCCGGAACTTCAAAAGTTCTGAGTGAAGCCACCTTCATCCGGAAGTTGAAAGTTCCGAATGAAGCATCCTTCATCCGGAAGTTCAAAGTTCCGAATGAAGCACCTTCATCCGGAAGTTGAAAGTTCCGAATGAAGCTCCTTCATCCGGAAGTTAAAAGTTCCGAATGAAGCTCCTTCATCCGGAAGTTCAAAGTTCCGAATGAAGCTCCTTCATCCGGAAGTTCAAAGTTCTGAATGAAGCACCTTCATCCGGAAGTTAAAAGTGCCGAATGAAGCTCTGTCAGTTTGTTTTTGTTTGTTTTTACTTTCAAGATTTCTTCTTTCTGTTTTTTTATTTTTTTTTAAGTTTTTTTCTTTTAATTTCAAGTTTGATACTTCTCACCTTTTTATTTATTTGAATTTTTATTTACTTTTCTTTTAGTTTAAGTTTTTATTTGCATCATTTACTTTATGTTAAGTTTTAATTTTACGTCCTTTCATTTTTCGTAATTTACTTTTAAAGTTTTAAATATCGCACTGTTTACATTTTAACTTGTTTTAATTTCTCGTCATTTATTATTAAGTCTTGCTCATTTATTTTCCAAAACCAAAAATATTTGTTTCACCAAGAACAACTAATCTCACACAATTAACCGGAAATCAATTCGATTAGACACCGAGAAAACGAACTTTCAACGAGTAAAATCTTGTTATTAAGATCAAAAGTTTTTTGTGAGAACTTGGATTTTGGGATCCGTTCCCCGTGAACGTTACTTTTTCATAAAAATTTTCAAAAAATCCTAAAAAATATAAAATTTTCAAAAATACAAAAAAATTAAAAAAATTAAAAACCAAAAAAATATTTTTGTATTGTTTTTGCCTTGTTAGTTCTTTTGCAGGTGTATGCGCACTCGATCCACGTCTTATCAAGAGCCCGAGCCTCTCGATCACTTAGACATGGCCGGTGTACCACCTCCAAACAATAATAACAACAACAACCCACCTTTCAACAACATGAACAATAACAACCACAATGAGCCCCTTCCGGATAATCGCCCGATGATTGAATTGCTGCAAGCTCATGTAGATGGCAACACTGACCCAATTGTTATACCACCAATTGCCGCCAACAATTTCGAGCTAAAATCAGGCTTTATCCAGATGGTCTCCGCTCAACCATTCTTGGGACGAACCATTGATGATCCACACGACCACATCAAGAGATTCTTGCAACTCACCAACACGGTCAAATTCAATGGCGTTCCACAAGAGGTTATAAGGTTACAACTTTTTCCCTTTTCTTTAGAGGGACAAGCCCGGCATTGGCTTGCTAAGGAACCGCCACAGAGTATTCTCTCGTGGACGGATTTGGAAACAAAGTTTATCAATTACTTTTTCCCACCCTCTCGTACTACCGCTTTGCGGAATGAAATCATAAATTTTGAACAAAAGTACGATGAGTCGTTCAGTGAATCTAGGGATCGCTTTAAAGATCTTTTAAGAAAATGCCCACAACATGGTTTTACCAAAGTACATCAAATTAATACTTTTTACAATGGTTTAAGCATGAGTGACCAAGATTCACTGAACAGTGCCTCGGGGGGTAATCTATTGGCTAAGACTTCCAATGCTGCTTGGGACATCATTGAGAATAAATCTCGTGTGCAAACCAAGAGTGTTCGGACCAATGTCGCTAGTGCTAGCACTAGTGACAGCGACAAGCGATTGGACAAAATCACTACGCTTCTTGAATCGCTTGTCACCCACACCGTCAGCAACAACAACAGCAACAACGCTAAACACGCTCAAGTTAACGCTGTCAGCCAACCTTGTGAGATATGCGGTGGTCCTCACTCTTACACCACTTGTACCGCCACCCAAGACTACCCTTCTGAGAATGTTAATGCAGCTTATGGCACCTATCCTCAACCTGCTTATCAAGCTAGACCTCAAGGTGACCGTAATTTACTTAGCTACCGCAGCAACAACTATCTTTCACCACCTGGTTTTCCTCCAACCAACCCAAACCAACAATCAAACCTCAATCGCCCTCCTCAACAACAACAACAACCTCGACAACCATACATCCCTCCTCACAAGCAGCAACAACCACCTCAACGTAACAACCAAGTTTACCAACAACCTGCTTATCAACCACCCGCATACAATGCTCCTCCCAACCAATCCACCGCTCTACACCAAGAAGTGCAGACCTACATGAGGACAAACAATGTGATCGTGGAAAATATTCAGCGTGAAGTGATAAATTTGAAAGCAGACTTGGTCAAGCAAGGAAACGACTTGAGAGCCGACATGAGAAATAAGTTGGATACCCAAACTAATGACTTGAGGAACATGATGGCTAGTTTCTTCCAAGGTAATCAACCCTCTTCTTCGGGTACTCTTCCGAGTAACACCGTTGCGAACCCAAGAGGGGAGATGAAAGCAATCACTACTCGAAGTGGTAAAGGTACCAAGGAACCCGAGCTTCCTATACCTCCACCGGTGATTGTGACTAAGGAGAACGAGTCACCTGCTCCTATTCCTCCTCCTTCTCCTTCCCTAATTTCTCCACCTCTTCCTTCTACCCCTCCTCCACCCGTGGTTGTGAGTGATCCTATTCCCCTAAAGCCTTCTTCTTCATCCAATATACCTTATCCATCTAGGTTGAGGAAAGAGAAGCTCAAAAGCAAGGACGATATTCAGGTTTCTAACTTTCTTAAAATGTTTAAACAACTGAATTTCAATATCTCCTTTGCTGAGGCTCTCACTCACATGCCTAAATATGCGAAAATGTTTAAAGATCTTCTGAGTGACAAGGAAAAGCTCCTTGATATAGCCAACACCCAACTTAATGAGAATTGCTCTGCAGTGCTCTTAAGGAAATTGCCAACTAAGCTTGGTGATCCGGGTCGTTTTCTTATCCCTTGCAATTTCTCGGGAGTAGAGAATTGCATGGCCCTAGCCGATCTAGGTGCCAGTATTAATCTTATGCCTCTAAGCGTTTGGAAGCAATTATCTCTCCCAGAGCTAGTCCCCACCAAAATAACTTTGGAATTAGCTAACCGTACGGTTGCTTATCCAGTGGGGATAGCCGAAGACGTCATTGTAGGAGTCGACAAATTCACCTTTCCTGCTGATTTTGTTGTCGTCGACTACGAGATGGACCCCCGTGTGCCACTCATTGTTGGTCGTCCATTCTTGAGGACCGGTCGCACTCTCATCGATGTTGAAGCCGGTGAGCTTATCATGAGAGTGGGTGACGATAAAGTAGTCTTCAACATGGGAAAGTTGTCTAAACAGCCTTATTCATATGAGAGTGTTAATTGTATTGACGTTCTTGATGAGGCTTGTGAAGAACACTTTAATGATGCTTGCAAAAGTATTCCTACCTCTCTTCCCAATGTTGAGACCGTGTCCTCTATTGATTCATCGTTGTCTCTATTTGGAGATAGTGATTTATTTTGGAACAAACTTGAAGATACCATGGGAGATGCGAACTTATCTACTGATGATTCTCCCACCGATGGGGATGAAGACATGACTTTCTTTGACAATCTTCTCACGGAAGACAATCCTTCACCTCCATCTCCCACGGTCATTGCTATCGATACTCCGACTTCGAATACGCCTCCCGTCGACAATCCTCCGGATTTAGAACTTAAGGAGTTGCCGCCCCATCTCGAGTATGTATTCCTTGAAGAAGAGAAGAAGTCGCCAGTCATCATTGCTAAGGATTTGAAGGATGAAGAGAAAACTCGACTTGTCGTCGTGTTGAAGAAGCATAAAACAGCTATTGCTTGGAAGATTTCTGATATTCGGGGAATCGATCCTCACTTCTGCACACACAAAATTCTCATGGAGGACGACTTTAAGCCCACAATTCAAAGCCAACGAAGGGTGAATCCAAAAATACATGAAGTCATCAAAACAGAGGTTATCAAACTTCTTGATGCGGGTATGATTTACCCTATTTCGGATTCACCATGGGTTAGTCCAATCCATTGTGTGCCCAAGAAAGGCGGAATAACCGTTGTTCCCAATGAACACAACGAGTTGATTTCCACTCGTCTCGTTACTGGGTGGAGAGTTTGTATAGACTACCGCAAACTCAATGATGCCACGAGAAAGGATCATTTCCCTCTACCTTTTATGGACCAAATGCTTGAACGTTTAACCGGTAATGAATATAACTGCTTTCTTGATGGTTTCTCGGGTTATTTCCAAATACCCATCGATCCCCAAGATCAGGAGAAGACGACATTCACTTGTCCCTATGGCACATTTGCTTACAAAAGAATGCCTTTTGGCTTATGTAATGCGCCCGGGACTTTCCAAAGGTGCATGTTAGCTATCTTCCATGACATGGTTGAACAAACCATGGAAGTCTTCATGGATGATTTCTCGGTCTTCGGGGATTCTTTCTCTTCTTGCCTTGCCAATTTGGAACGTATGCTCAAGCGGTGCGAAGACACTCGCCTAGTTCTGAATTGGGAAAAATGCCATTTTATGGTAAAAGAAGGCATCGTGCTGGGACATAAAATTTCCAAAATCGGTCTTGAATTAGACCGTGCTAAAGTCGATGTTATCGCAAAGTTGCCTCCACCTTCAACCGTGAAGGGTGTGAGAAGTTTCCTGGGTCATGCGGACTTCTACCGTCGATTCATCAAAGATTTTTCTCAAATCGCTCGCCCGATGACCCACCTCTTGGAAAAAGATACTCCTTTTATCTTTTCCAAAGAGTGTCTTGAAGCCTTTGACTCGCTTAAGGATAAGCTTACTAAGGCACCCGTCTTGGTTACCCCTAATTGGGAGCTTCCCTTTGAGTTGATGTGCGATGCTAGTGATTTTGCTATTGGAGCGGTTCTGGGACAAAGAGTGAACAAACACTTCCAACCAATCCATTACGCTAGCAAGACAAGGACGGGGGCACAATTGCATTATACGACAACAGAAAAAGAGCTTTTAGCTGTTGTCTACGCTTTTGAAAAATTTCGCCCCTATCTTGTCCTTTCTACAACAATTGTGTATACCGATCATTCCGCGTTGAAGTACTTGTTGACAAAGCAAGATTCCAAACCAAGACTTCTTCGCTGGGTTTTGCTGCTCCAGGAATTTAAAATCGAAATTCGCGATAAAAAAGGAGCTGAAAACCTAGCCGCGGATCATCTTAGCCGACTTGAGGATCCTTACCAAGGGGATCATCGGAACAAAGAAATCAATGATTCTTTTCCCTTGGAGACCTTAATGTCTATAAACTCGAAGTCGAATGAAACCCCGTGGTTTGCGGACTTCGCAAACTACTTGGCGGGTGGAATTCTCAAGGAAGGGTTGACGTCCCAACAAAAGAAAAAGTTCTTCACCGACATCAAGACTTATTTTTGGGACGACCCTTACCTATTCAAACAATGTGCCGACCTGATTATCCGCCGATGTGTTGACGGACCGGCAGCGTCAGAAATCCTTGATGCTTGCCACAAAGGACCCACCGGTGGTCACTTTGGTCCCAACTACACCGCTAAAAAAGTGTTTGATTCGGGATTTTATTGGCCCTCCATATATCTTGACGCTCACGATATGGTTAAAAGATGTGATGTTTGCTAAAAACAAGGCACGATCACACATAAAGACGAGATGCCTCAGAATTTCATTCAAGAGTGTGAAATTTTTGATGTTTGGGGTATCGACTTTATGGGGCCATTCCCTTCTTCTAAAGGAAACAAATACATCCTTGTAGCCGTTGATTACGTTTCAAAGTGGGTTGAAGCCAAAGCTTTACCTACTAATGACGCCAGGGTGGTTTGTAACTTTCTGAAAGCTCTTTTCACTAGATTCGGTGTGCCTCGTGCCATTATTAGTGATCGTGGGACTAATTTTTGCAATGACCAATTTGCTAGAGTCATGGCTAAGTACGGTGTAAATCATCGTCTTTCCACAGCCTACCACCCACAAACTAATGTCCAGGCTGAAATATCCAACCGAGGTCTTAAGCGAATTCTGGAAAGAACCGTGGGAGAGCATCGTGCCTCATGGACTGATAAACTTGATGATGCTTTGTGGGCTTTCCGTACTGCTTACAAGACCCCGATCGGCTGTACGCCTTATCGTCTTGTGTACGGGAAAGCGTGCCACCTCCCCATTGAGTTGGAGCACAAGGCTTACTGGGCCTTGAAGTGGGCCAATTTTGATATTAACAAAGCCGGTGACCTACGCAAGATCCAACTCAATGAGCTCAATGAACTCCGTAATGAGGCTTATGAAAATTCTTTAATCTATAAGGAAAGGACTAAGCTCATTCACGACTCTAAGATTAAGAACCGAGAGTTCCATGTTGGAGACAAAGTCTTACTTTTTAACTCTCGGTTGAAAATCTTCTCGGGAAAGCTCAAATCTCGTTGGTCCGGCCCATTCACCATTGCCCAAATTTTTCCATATGGTACTCTCGAGCTCGCTCAACCTAATGGACCTAATTTTAAGGTGAATGGCCAACGAGTGAAGTTGTACTTTGGTGAGGACACCTCTCAGGAGGTGATTCCATCCCTCACCACGTTCCCCATGAACTAATTTTGGGTCGAGTCAGGCTCGTGACTCGGTTATCAAAAACAAGCGCTCCTCGGGAGGCAGCCCGAGTATCTATCCTTTATGTTTTAACCTCCTAAGTGTAGGGGGACCTCTATACGTGTTTGTCTTTGTGTGGTGATGTGATTACAGGGATAAGTGCACTCTTAGAATCTTTGAAGAACCGTGCTCCCGTGTTATCCAAAATCCGATTCTATCTCTCAACTATCGTGATTCAATTTTCTTCATACTCACATTTGAAATTGATCACTTTAGTCGTCTCTTCCTTAACTTGAGTTAACCAACGTGCACAATGTCATAAGTGTAGGGGAGATTTTTCCCACATGCTTAAACATTGAGGACAATGTTTATCTTAAGTGTAGGGGGGACTTCTATCGAAGTTTTAAGTGGACTTTTCCATGAAAATGCCTTCATTTAACCGGAAAATCATATTTTTCAACATTTTTCAAATTTTTTATTAACTTTGGCCATTTAGTCGTAATTTTTAAATTTTTATCGTTGCTTTCATATGTATATATCCTGTTTAAAAGTCAAAAATATTAATAAAGTGGTGTAGCTAGTTTAGAAATCTTTGACATATTAGGCCCGTTGCGTTTATTTTGACTCAACCCGAATAGACTTACCTAAGTTTATTCTAGCTAGTATCCTTAACCATGTAGACCTTAATTGGTTTATTAGGCTAAGTGTCCACGAGTCTCATTACTTGAGATTTTAAATTTTGGAGGACGAGAAATGATAGAGTCAATTATAAGTCGGTATTCTTGCACAAGCTCACTTGGTGTAATTATTTGCCTATTCTCCCATCACTTGCTAATAATTTATCTGCAATAAGTAAGGTCGTACGATTTGAAAGGTTACTTAGCTTCTAGCCCAAGATCGTTTAAAAGTTGCTCGGTAATGATGAGAGTTCATAGCCAAGGCATAACTTATGAAGCGGGGCGCGAAGATTGGCGAGTCCAAAAAGGCCCTAACAAGGCATGAGGATTCCATTTTATTGCTAAAGATCCAAAGTGATGTGAAAAGCATTATTCCCAAAGTCAATATGAAGGATCAAGACTCACGACGAAAAGCAATCAACTCCCATAAAGGTCATGGAGAAGTCTATCCGAAAAGACCCTAACAAGGTATGAGGATAAATAGATCCAAGTCCGAAAAGGAGGCGGATCGTTGTATCTCAAAATCCCAAATAGAGATTGAAGAAATAATCATGATGTCGTGGTCAACAAAGTTGGAGTTCCTCTCAAAAGTCTCCAAGTGAAGAAACTCTATGAACGATGAGAAGACCATTATCTCAAGCACGTCTCTCAAGATATGAAGTATGAAGTACATGCCAAATATCGGCCCGAGAAAGGTCTCAAATCGTGAACCAAGTTATGCCAAGATATGAACTTTTTGATATCCCGAGAAGCAGTTTTAAGAGATTTTGTCCTTTAGCTAACTATTGATCAAATCGTCCTACTTTGCTTTCAGCCTAAATAAACTATCGAAATAAGTCCAAAAATGCATCATCATGATCATTCTAAGATAAAAATAAAATATAAGAGATACACCTAGGTATAAGGGAGTTTAAGCATTTAATTAAGCCATGTGTGTAAGTGTTTGATTTGCTAACTTATAATAACAATGATCTCGTTTTTAAGCTTAGTTTGGGGAACGTGAAACTTGAGGGTGATAAATCTTCGCAGCACCAAAGCCCTAATGTAAGTCGTTGATTTCTTTGCAAGTTATTTCCATGTAGCTATTTTCAAGTGAAAATGGTTTTCTATCCTTTTGTTCCCTTTAAAGTTTAATTTCTTTAATTTTTGTTTAGTAGTATTTTAATAAGGCCAAGGTTGATTAATTATGAGAAAAGTGTAAAATTGCTTTATCACTAAGCATTGCATTAGGGCATGGCAATGGTTAAGTGTAGGGGATTTGATAGGTGTGTAAACACCCATCCTTTTACCACTTAATTCTGGCTAAAAACGAGACCAAAACACGTATTTAATATCATTTGTTTGGAATTATGCGTGGTTTTTGTGTTTATTGTGTTTTCAGAGCCAACCGGATGAATATTAAAGAAAACATGGGATTGCACGGGTTTTACTGAAGAAAAAGACTCAAGATAAAGTCTATTGTCCAAGAGATGCAAAAGATTTGAAGTCACTGGGCCTATTCGAAGATTTATCGAAGAAAAGGACCAAAGATGGAAGATTTACATAAGTCGAAGAAACTCAAGTCTATTAAACGAAGAAATTAAAAGACGAGCTGAATTTAATCGACAACAAATCCCGAATCAGAATCGGAAACGTCAACTTTTCTAAAAAGACGAGAAGACAAGAAGAACGGGAGAAAGCCCACTCACCAACCAAAAGACAAGGCTATATAAAGCCCACACCTCACACACTTAGTGCCAGTTTTTTAGTTTTTTCTCTCCTCCCCTTTTTTTCTCCTTTGTTCGTAGCATCACCATCACCACTAGGGTGATTGGTGATTTTGATCTTTGATTTTCCAATCTTGTAATTTTAATCATTATTTTGTTATTGTTAAAACATCAATCATCAATACAAGTTCTTGTTTAATCTTTCCATTTCATCTTGTTCATCATCATCTTTATCTTCAAGTTCTTAAGTTTTTATTTTATTGAGTTTGATCTTAAAAAGTTGTTGGGTTTTGTGTTTTTGTTGATGGGATTTGTAGTTTATGGTTAGGAGATGCTTTGTGATTAGTTTATTTAACTTTTTGGTGAAAAACTTGGTAATTTTTAGATCAAAATCGTTTTTCCTTGTTCTTCGGGATAGTTACTGTATCTGGGTTTCCCAGACTTCCGAATGAAGCAAAACTTCCGGATGAACACAAATCTTCCGGATGAATTAATTAAAAGTTCCGCATGAATCAAAACTTCCGAACGAACCAAAAGTTCCGGATGAATCTCATCTTCCGAATGAACTGAAGTTCCGGATGAACAGTAAGTTCCGAATGAATGCATGTTTTTAAATTCCGAATCAATTTCTTTTCAAAAAGTTCCGAACGAACAGAAAGTTCCGGATGAACCTAATCTTCCGAATGAACCAAAGTTCCGGATGAGTAAAAAAGTTCCGAATGAGTTTTTCCCTTAAAAGTTCCGAACCAATAGAAAGTTCCGAATGAGTCTAAATGTTCCGGATGAAGTAAAAGTTCCGAATGAACTTAAATCTTCCGAATGAACCTGAATCTTCCGAATCAACTTCCGAGTGAAGGATCCGAGTAAAGTTCCGAATCAAGGTGTAAACTTCCGAGTCAATTTTCTTTTAGTGTTACTGTTTCACTGTTTTACTGTTTATATCTTAACTGTAATTTTAATTTTAATCTTAATTTTAATTTAAATTTCAAGTTTTATTAATTGTCATTAAAGTAATTGTCTTTGATTTAAGTTTTCATTTTAATACATTTAAACTTTTTAGTAGACTTAAAAAACCAAACCCTTTTTCTTAGTAACCAAGAACAATCATTCCACTTACGGCTGAGATCAATTCGAGAGGACTGTGAGAGAAAATTGAACCCATACAAAACCAATGTATCAATATCCATCCTTAGGTTATGGATGAGGAAGTGGTTGTAGAGACAACATGGACATCTAGGACCATGAGTTTGTTGAAACCCAAAGTAAGGATCACCCAAGAGGAGGGAAAGAGGGACACCCAAAATTGGGATGTTTGAGTTGGGTGGAGGTGGAGGAGGCAAGTTCTCCAAGGGTGATGTGGGTGAAAGTGGAGGCATGTTCCCCAAAGGGGAAATGGGTGAGTGTGGAGGTAAGTCCTCCAAGGTTGGTGAAATGGGTGAGTTGTGAGGGGTAAATGGTGAAGTCACCAAAATGTCATCAAAGTCATTCCCAAAAGGAATGCTTGGATTGGTTGAGGTTGTGTGGTCACTTCCAAGGGTGCACTTGGAGTGAAGGGTGAAGAAAGCTCATTCATTCTAGAATTGAATGAAGAGGAGGTAGAACCAATGGAGTGGTTAGTACCATGGGTGGAAGAAGTCTTGCATGGTGCAAGAGGTGGGGAAGGTGATGAAGAAATGAGGATAGGAGCATTCTCATTCTTAGGTGTGTGGAAAGGTGAAGAGTTAGGCTTAGCTACCTTA
This sequence comes from Glebionis coronaria, assembly GCA_025667525.1. NCBI lineage: Eukaryota > Viridiplantae > Streptophyta > Magnoliopsida > Asterales > Asteraceae > Glebionis > Glebionis coronaria. The sequence continues at coordinate 553,212,271 of CM046874.1, forward strand.
ACCCTTATTTTGAGTGTTTTTCTTGGGGTGGAGGTCTTGGAAGTGTTTGAGGTTTTGGTACACACCATGGTTGATTAGGGTGGTTTAAGGTTTAGGGAAGTATGTTTGATGTGTGAAGAACATGGCAAACAAGGTGGGTTTAAATGGGTGAGGGGATGATCCAAACTAGTAATGGGTTAAAATCATTTTAGGTGAATAATGAATTTAGATACCCTAGTTTAGGAAATGTGCAGTTTATTACTGAAAATCATGCAAGGTTTACACAAAATTAAGAAAACAGTGTAAAGCAAAGATGCTGTCGTACACAGTGACCGGCGGTTCCTTATCTAGGACCGGCGGTACCTTATCGATAAGGAACCGAGGGTCGATATGGAACCGCGACCATAAGGTTTTCAAAAATTTCCCATCACAGTTTTTGATAAACCCAGATTTTTCCCAAAAGTTTCACAAGCCAAAGTTAACTACAGATCATAATCTAATAAGCTAACTATCATATGGCATGCACAAAGCTATGTAAAACACAAACATGATGGCATAATTAACATTAAGGATCAAGATAAATGATAATTCAAACATGCAATCATAAGTTAATACACACCCAAGATAAAATAAAATGTTCAACAATACATGTTTACCAACATGTATTCTTTGAAAAGCTTCAAAGCTTTCACCTTCTCTTCTTCCCCAATCCCTTGATCATATTCCCCAAGAACTTGAAACCTTTTCTTGATTCAACCCGGTGTTCGTGCAATTCCCCTCGAGTTCTAAGGTTTTCGCGGTAAAGATGCTCCATATTGAGATCTTCCGGTACTTCACTAGAATGATGAGGAGGAGGAGCTAAGTCTTCAAATTCATCCTCGAATGGGTTTGAGGATGGATGGGAATTACTCGAAGAGTGGAAATGAGAACTAGTACCTATGCCATCACCATCACTTGTTGGCATGTCCATGTCCACATCATCCATCTCTTGATGAACAGATTTTCTCGAACCTCGATCACTTCTTGTCTTTCTTGCATATGCCTCTTGAATAGGCAACATAACCCGATGAACCGGGTAGAAGCGAGAAAGATCAAGGTGGGGAAAATCATGAGCAACCCTTTTGAAAAGACGAGTTAGAAGCATAGCATAGGGAAGGTTTGTCTTGGGCTTCGAAAGGGCATAATTGATTCGTCGAGCGATATAGAATGCCAAGTTGTACTTGGTGGATGTAAAGATGCAACTCAACATATGCACCATACACGCTGGGATATGATCTCGGTTTCCACCAAGACAAAAGACATTCTGCCTAAGGATATTGGCCCATTGAACCATAAAATCCTTAAGGTCGCTAGAGAGCACTTCATATCGATTCACATTTCGTACATTTGAATGAAGGCTTCTCACAACGTTACCATCGCGCTCTTTCGAGATGATTTCAAGAATGAACTCTAGATCAATTTCGGTGTGGTCATTTGGAGGTTTATCGAAGGATTCTGAGAGAGCATCAAGTCTCCATTTATCCGTAAAACGACAAGTGCCTTCATATGACACACCGAGAATTTGACCAAAGTCTTCAAGAGAGTATTGAATTAATTGATCATTCAATACGAAACGAATGAAGATTTCTCCATTGTATTCAATCATGGAGTAGGTGCTAAAGAATTCAAGAAGGAATAAGGGGTAAATATCTTCTTCTATGTTGAGCAAGCAATCAAACCCCGAAAGCTCAAACATAGATAGGATATAGACATAACCCGTTATTTCCTTGTCAACGACTCTACCCTCATGGAAACAACGAGTGGAAAGGGATGGAAAAGCATTTTGAAGTTGGGGGGGAAGCATAGGTTTGGGAGATGTCGGGCATATAATCTTTAGTGAATCGATGATCTTTTTTATATTGAGAAGGCATGATTAAGTACCTAAATACAAACATAAGACAATATTTTTCCAATCACTCATATGAAAAATAAAAAGGAAAATGAAAAATGAAAATGTGTTATATCAATTTCTTGACAAACATAGGATTGAATCCATATCATTTTCATGTTCACAATGTGTCTATTCCATCATTAACCAAGAACACATGATCTATGTTAGATCAACAATGGATTAGAACATTGGTTTTTCAAAACAAGGTTTTTAGGTAAGCATTAACAATGTCATTACCTACTTGTTCATGGGTTCATCTCAAATCCATCATTCAACCAAAATCATTTAGCCTAAATTCGGATTTGTTCTACAAGTGGGTTTTAGTGAAATCTTAATGAATATCAACCTAAGGAATCATAGTAAGATTACCATGTCAACCCACATTCCTATTAAGGTTTTAATTCAATTTCAATTTTAAAAATCCCCAATTATGAAAGGATGAACCCTAGAACAAAATAGATGAAATTGAAAGAAAATACTTACAATTAATTGATGTTAGATGAAGGATGAGTGAAACCCACAACTTGGAATCAATTAATTTGAGTGATTGAAGGTTTTGGAAGCTTCAACAATGGTGGAAAAGGTAAAACCCGTCGGCTGTGTGTTTTTGGGAGAGAGAGAGAGTTTGGTTTGAAAAAGAATAAAAAACTCAAACTGGCGCTCTGACTAAAGTTACTGCCCGTGGTACCTTATCGATAAGGAACCGCGGGTTTGAGCCGCGGAGATAAGGAACCGCCTACAAACTCAGGTTTCTATCTCTGAAAAACGCCAAATTTTGAAAATCCACTTTTTCTAAAATACTTAAAATTAAATCGTGAGCCTTTTAGAATATCATTGGATCATCATAACACTAAGCAATATGCCTTAATGAAGGATTACGAGTTATATCAAGATCGAAAAGAACCGAAACGGACAAACGACTACTCGTAGCAAAACGACTAAGTGGAGAGAAGTCAAGAGAAGTGAATCAAGACTAGGATCAATGCTCAAGGGATTAATGACAATCTTCAAGTAGTTGAAACGAAGAGCTTGTGTCATATATAGTGGTTTAAGACGTGCCTTTCCGGCGAAACGATAAACGGCTTTGGTAATGAATAAGCACAAAGCAATTATTCAAGTCTAAACTAAGATCACTTTCAATAATAGTCTTAGTCTAAACTAAAATATGAGCAAAGTATTAATTCACTTTCTCTCCCACAAAGGGCCTACTAACCGTATGGGTGCAAACCATGGAAATCATGCTTGATACTTTAAGCTTCTACTAACTCACTCTACATCACCATAGTGAGTCAAGTATCCAAGCAATGAAGGTTTGAGAGGATAAAAGAAAAGAAACACAAACCACAAATAAATGTCAAGGCAAGGATGCTGAGAACAAGCACATAGTCAAGTAATGATCAAAAGAATGATCAAAGGGCGTGTGGAAGAACGAAAGCGTACCTTGGCCACAAAGAGCAATACATGAAGGAATAAGTGCTATGCCCAATCAATGACTATGATGAGTACTAAGTCTTCAAGGACTAGTATCATTCCCAATCATCTTGGTATCATCATTCAAAGATGTTAAAGATCAATGAAGATGATTCTTCTAAAAGTGCAAGTAACTCAATCCATAACCAATAAATTAATTGATCTTCATGAGTACCTACACAAAGCAAGATGCAAACTAGTAGATACGTTTCAAAAGTATATCTAAAATGCATAAAGGCTACTAATCTTAAGTGGGATGCAAAATTATCAATTAAAAGACCTATTTTCAAAGAAAACATAGTTTTGACCAAAGAGAAACTTTAGTACAACTAGACCTTCTAATTTGAGGAGACAATGGATCGATCCAAGTTTCAAAGTACAATATACTTCAAAGATCTTGAGTGACCATCGCTCTGATACCAATTGTAGAAACTAGAAGGGGGGAGGGGGTTGAATAGTTTCTCTTCGATTGGTGACCAAATTAAAATTACTTTCAATTTGGTTTGTATCAAAACTATATTTTACTTGAGGCTAAGTTGCATAATGATTAGGTTCAATTGAAAGGCACTAGCAAGGATAATAAGCAAGTATAATGATAATGAAATAAGTAAAGAGCAAGGAAGGAGACAACCTAGTGGGAAGACACCAAGATTTATAGTGGTTCGACAACGAGGCTCTATCCTAGTTTCTACTCCACTCCTCGAGTACACCTACTCGAGATTTCCACTATATCCACAAGCTCCCTTCTCGGCGGAGAAAACCTTACATCGTTGCTTACATTATTTTCTGACACTAAGCTAAATGTCGAGACCTAATCTTTAGCTAGGACCAATCTACACGACGTTTCCTACTTCACAATTTAACGACACAAGGCTAGATGTCGAGTTCTAATCTTAAGGTAGAACCAATATTCACGACGTTTCCTACTTCACCATTTTACGACACAAGGCTAGATGTCGAGTTCTAATCGAAAGCTAGAACCAATCTTCACGACTCTTCACTTTGAATCTAAGTGAGAACTTCACACAACACAACTACTAATCACTTTAAAGTTTAGTGAGAACTCACAAGACACAACCACATCACTTTATAGTTTAGTGAGAACTCCTAATCAAATCTATTACAACTCAACTAGACTTATCCAAGTACACACATGTAGCTTGGATTTACACAACACAAATCCAAGCAAACACATATGCAATGGATGTACACAACAAATCCAAGTATCCACAAGTAACTTGGATGAACACAACTAGTCCAAGTATTCATAAATACATTGGATTGACCTAAAACAAAAAGGGTATCATGATGAATATGACTAGCTCATAGATTCATCTTTATCACTACACTAGTGAGTGAGTGATCTTCTCATTGGACATGGTAAAGGAGGGGATCAAGAGGATAATCATATGTAAACATCCTTAACAATTTAAGTGATCATTTACTAATGATTATGCTATAGAAAATAGAAAGAGGGCTGAGAAAAACGTCCAAGAGGCTTACTGGAAAATGAGATTTGACCCACTATTTAAAGGAGACAAAGTTACAACGGATCTATAACGGCTACTGTGCGCGGTACCTTATCTCACCCCGCGGTACCATATCGCTAAGGTACCGCGTAGGTACTTAAGGTACCGCCACTAGACTCCGCTCCGTTTTTTGTCTTTTAGTGGGGTGGGAATATCTGAGGTATTTGAACCCTTCAAAGGATATTCTAACAACATTTGGAATATGCCATTTTCAAATTTTCATTTTCCATTTTAATAAAACATTTTCTAAGAAAGAAAGTTTATTAAAAAGTCTTTTGTCTTATTAACAAAAGTGAGTTTTAAGGATAATCATTTTTATGATCACTAAGTATGATTAAGAAAGGTTAGTGATATGATTATTACCTTGATGATAGTGTTAGTTAAATAATTCTTTTTATGTTTTACACTAAATGTGTTGTATGGTTTGTTGTGATCAAAACTAAGAAGGATTAGTTAACACTAATAATGTTTTTAGGCATTACTTGCATTAACAAGATCCTTAGCTCAATTGAGCTAATAACACAGTTAAATAAGCTAACCAAAGATGTATGATTTTATGAAAAACATGTTAAAGTTTAGGGTAAAAGATATAAAATACCATCTTACTTATTAAATTGTGCCGAATTTAAACACTTACTAATTTATCTCTTGACATTAACATTGAACTTTCAAATCTGTTCCGTCTTTACCAATATACCGACTTTGTTACCGACACGCCGACACGGTTTTTTCCATGTTGGCATAAATATTTATTTTTCTGTTAAATAGTAGGGTAAAAGCCATATAATAGCATCATACTTATCAAAATGTATCGACTTTAAACACTTACAATTTAATCTCCAGACATTACCAGTGAACTTTCAAAATTGTTTCGTTTTTACCAATTTGGTCACCTGTTACTGACACGCTGACACGGTAATTTCCACATAATTAATTTATTTAATTTTTTATTATTTTTTATTCCACGTCTGATTTCCAGGTCTGATTTCCACTTAATTTTTTATTCCACGCTGGCACGTCTGATTATCAAAAAAATATATTCCACTTTCATCTTCATCACACTTTTTTTATCCCAAATCATCATCAACTTCTATTATCATCACCATCACCGACATACCATCCTAGATATTATCCCTCCATAAAAACCTTAACACGGTCGCATATTTTCAAATAATTAGTTGCGAGAGGAAAGAATGGGTTCTGAGGAGATCGATTGGCCAACAAAAAAAGTTAGACATACTTTTATAAAGTTTTTCCTAAAGAGAAATCATGTTTACTGGACCTCCAGCCCGGTCGTTCCAGTTAATGATCTTACGCTTTTGTTCGCTAATGCCGGCATGAATCAGTATAAGCCCATCTTCTTGGGTACTACTGATCCCAATACTTCTTTGAGCATGTTGACTTGTGCTTGCGACACCCAGAAGTGTATCCGAGCAGGTGGCAAGCATAATGATCTTGATGATCACACCTTCTTTGAAATGCTCGATAACTAGTCATTTGGTGATTATTTCAAGAAGGAATCTATTGGATGGGCATGGGAGCTTCTCGCAACCATTTATAAGCTCTGATCAAATATATGCCACTTATTTTGACGGTGATGAGAAATTGGGCCTGCCCGCTAATAATGAAGCCAGAGATCTATGGATTCAATACCTTCCACGTTACTTCATGGAATTGAGAAGTTTAACGGGATGGTTCAAGATATTGAAGGATAAATTATTAGTGGATAGGATGCATTTGTGTACAGGATTGCATTTATTAATGGATAGGAAAAATTTATTATTAATAAAGAAAAATAATTAATGACGTGAAAATATGTAGCTGGTGATATTGGTAATATTTTTACAAAATAAACAAGTTTATTGATATAGTCTAGTGATTAAATTGTAAGGGTTTAAAGTCGATACATTTTGATAAGTACGATGGTATTTTATAAATCCTAGATCCAAACAACACACCTAACACATTAAGAACACACTAACACATCTTCATTTTATCATATTTTTCTTTTGGGTAAATGCAAGAAAATACCAACTTAGTGTTTAATATGTGCCGACATTAAACACTTACTTTTTTTATCTCGTGACTTTAACAATGAACTTTCAAATATGTTCGGACTATACCAATATAAGCCTGAAATGACTATATTACCTTTCTAAATGACTAAATACCCTTTTTCATTATTTCTTTCACATTGATGGAAAACCCCCTAATCCACGAGGGACGGGGCTAACAATAACTTCAGGGATCTTTCCACCATAACAACACCCTATAAATCTGATTCCAAAACTAAAAATTCCTAGGAAAAGTTATCAAGTTACAAGCCATATAATGACTGACATTTTGTCCACTACGTCAACTTACTTTACTTTATGTCTTATGAAGTATGCAGTAAGACTAAGGCTCTATTTTTTAGGGCATTAAGTGTTGAATTATGTGTGGATAAATACGGGTGGCTTGTATTCTATATAACCATCTGAACTATAGTGTACTAAACAACTTTTTTTTCCTTTTTCTCAAAATTTATTTGATATTGAGCAAATCGTTACTATATAAACTTGATGTTGAACAACTGAGCACTGACATGAACAATAAACAAAGATAAAAACAAAAATTACAAAACCCACCGAATTTTCATCCCTCGTAGGTGAACCTTGACCCATCGGTGAGTATGATGAAAATATAAACAATCATTGAGTATACTGAAGATACAAGAACCGGATCCAAGAACTACTAGTATCATGAATATTGAAAGTATCAAAACTACAGGAGGAATAAGTGCACGACAACATCCGGTGACAAATTAACCGGATGTTGGTTACTTTATTGGAGGGTATAGTTACAAGTGACCCAACGTCTTTGATAATTAAAAGAAAGAGGATACAAATTGTTCTAGTTTAACCTCTGAGTGGAAGGAGATCGAGTTTTGTCGTTTTGAAGGTCTTCACAACTACACGCTTATAATTTTTTACATCTCGATTTTGTGGTTAGTTCAATTCGATTTTTCTTTTTATTAAATATGAATAAATAATTATTTTTAAAGAGAGGAATTAGAATAGAGGAGTGAGAAGCAGATTTTTGGCAATATATGTAATTAGGTTGAAGAAGATAAGGGCAATATAGTCATTTCAAGCATATATTGGTATAGTCTGAACATATTTGAAAGTTCATTGTTAAAGTCACGAGATAAAAAAGTAAGTGTTTAAAGTCGGCACATATTAGAAAGTAAGTTGGTATTGTCTAGCTTTTACCCTTTTCTTTTTGAAGCAAACCACAAATTAAAAAAACCCACCTTAACAAAAATCCTCAAAAAGCTCAACCTTTCTCACCTTCTAGCTTAATCCCTTTATGGGTTTTGTTCAGCATCAAAAACCCATCAAGAAAACATGACCAGTTACTATGATTCTCATCTCATCGAAAACTTGCGTAAAATCTTGATAGTCACCATTGTAGCTTTATCAGTTATCTTCATCTTCGTTTTCTTTTTCCATCTTTACGCCAAGTGGTTCTGCAACTTTCGCTGTGAACAACAGCCTTTCACCACGACGCGCCGCCATCGCCACCACCATGAACTGTCGTCTGGTGTCATTGGGGTTACTGTTCTTCGGCGTGGGCTTAACCCTGAGTTCTTAGAAACTATGAAACTATATTGTTGTGCCATCTGATTGGTTTGTTGGTTATTTGTCTAATATTGATGTGTTGAATGTTCAATTTGTGTGGTTAATTTTGAAGTTAATATATCGCCCTTTTGACCCCTAAAACTCAAAGTCAACTGTCATGTTCTTTTTGGTATTGAATCAAATGAATCGAGGATCCGTGGTTGAATAATCATATGAATCGAAAATGTTGGTCTATTGGTTTTGCATATAGGAGAATTTTTGTTTAATAAGAAAAAGAAAATCTTATAACTAGACAATCATGGTGGAAAAAAATTATACACGTGTGTCATTTGATAAGTATACGTGGACATCAAAAAGTGACGTGGATAACTAACCGGTTATATTGGTAAGATTGTTACAAAACAAACAAGTACGTTGGTAAAGTCAATAAAAAAGTAAGTGTATCAAGTCGGCACAAAATAAAAAGTACGTAGGTATTTTATAACTTTTACCCTAAAGTTTAATACATATTTTTAAAAAATATATAAAATCCAAATACACCCCTAATTAGCTAATAACTTTACGACCTGATAAAATTAAAATGTCGAACATATAACATGAAGAATAGCGAATTTCAGTAACAAAAAATAGCACTTTCGAAGAAATACACGCCGCGTCAAAAGAGTTGCCCGACGCAACGCGAGGATCAATTCCACCACCTCGTTTGTTCTAAACCGGAGCAGTCATATTTTTTTGCCATAGCATATGAAGCCGATTGGCCTAGGGACGAGCACAGTATCGGTACTATACCGATCCCGTACCGAATTAGTGGTACTGAATTTTTCCCGTGCATAAATTAATGGTACCGGTATCGTACCGAAAGGGATTCGGATATTGGTACCGGTATCGGTACCGGTACCGGTACCGGGAAATCGGGATTTTCCTCTTCTTTTTTACGGGAATTTCCCGATTTGGTACCCGTACCGTACCGAATTAGTGGTATCGAATTTTTTTTCACCTTATTTCGTAAGAGAATCGTTACTGTTTCGATACGGTTTCGGTTCGGTTCCAGGTCCAAATGCTCATCCTACATTGGCCCGATTTTCATATCCCTACACTTTTGCTATTTAACGTAAAAAGACTCCAACCCTAAAACATAAACCCTAAGAATCCACAAAACAGGGGCGAACCAGAACATCATCAGGTGCACAAACAATTTTTAGGTAACACACATATTTGACATCGGGTTCATTTTTAATAAATTGAGATTTTTAGTGAAAATTTACACTAGACAAACTACCTATCGGTTTTGTGAACCCCGGGAACCCCTCAGTCCACCCCTGCCACAAAATGTCACATTATATACCTTTGGATATCCAAAAGGAAATCATGAAAAGTCTTCCAGTCATATCATTGATTCACTTCAGGTCCGTTTCTAAAGAATGGAAGTTTTTCATTGATAGCTCTGAGTTTGTCCATGATTACCATGCACGTCACAAAGAGCCACACCATCTAATTATATCGAACAAGAAGACTAAACCAGTAACGTTCAACCCAAGGATACTCCGTAAGTCACGCGGTTTATTATTAGGTTCGTGTCGTGGTATTGATAATAAAGAGAGTAATGGTGTTCTTTGGAATCCTTTGATTAGAAAAGGTGTTGCTATTGACGTGCCTAGTGTGGTTAGTTTTTGCATAACCACTGCTTATACTGTGCATGCTAAAACTGTTGTTGGTTTCGGGGTTTGTCGTCGCACTAATGGCCCTAAGATTGTCAGGATTACAAATTCAATTTTTTGTACATCAGAAGTGGCTAGTGCTAAGGGTAATACAATTAAGCGCTTATGGAAAGTCAGAGCTTTCACATTTAGGTCAGGGACTTGGAAAAGACAACCCTTCATCCGTAGTTGTTTAGATGAGTCTATTTACTGGCTTGCTTTTGATGGGAGGGCAAAAAGAGATTCTGTTTTTAAGTGGTATGATTTAATTATGTCAATTGATATGATAAGTGAAGAATTTACACAAGAAAATGTTCGGCATAGTCTTTCCAATATACAATTGCCCTTAGCTTCTGCGCGCAAAGAAAAGAGAGTGCTCGCTACCGCCAGGTTTAAGGATTTGGTGGTACAAGCAGGTGAACAAGTTGGTTTGTTTATATCAAATCTTAAAATGCATCTTGTTAAAGAAGAGGCTGCACAAGTTTATAATTTTTGGGTACATGATGAGACTGCTCCAAAATCGTTGTTAGAGCGATTCAATGTTGGGGAACCACGTGGATGTATAAAAAAGGCTTGTGGAGAAAGGAATTACGGCGAATGTGTCAATGGTGGTTCTGGAGATGATTTTGAACAGGATGCGCTGTTTATTTATAAACCACACTCGCATGAAATAAATTCCATTAGAATTTTTGGAAAAAGATATGCATTCTTTGCGTGGCGCAAGAGGGATCAACTATTTTTGCTGGATCACTAAGAGGGTAACATTTAGTTCACAAAGACAACTTCCGATGCAGGCAAGCAAGATTAAAGTGCATTATTTATAGAGCAAATTAGTTACATTTTATAAAATTAAATGCATCACATATAGATGAATGTAACTATTATGAAACTGAAGCAATTTTGTGAAACAGTTGTTGGTTTGTGCTTTTGTTCTGCATCATTTTTAGGCTTGCTCCCTTTTTTTAAACATGTTATACTTTGTGCCTTATGGTCTCTCTAGTTGACGAGTTTACTGCTCATATTGTGCTTACTATATTTATATTCAAAAGGCCTAAGTTTGCTCCTTTGACAATCACTAATTATGGCTCATTGCAGTGTTTTGAGGTAGTTAAAAGTGAATTTACCTGATAAAATAGTTACGTAATCATCTTGTTAAAAGTCAATCAAACTTTGATCATTTATGTTTAGTTACTAAAAGAAGCATTTGCATTTTTACATAGCAATCAATTATTGCTAATAGCTACTACTAGTTCTGCCAAACACAACTTTCGTATCCGAGCTAGAATTTGGTACATGATTAACTACAAACGCGTAAAAGTATTATAAAGGTGTAATAGTTTGCCGTTTTGTTATGATTTCTGTTTGGAAATTTTGGCCTCTGGTCTCACATGCTGTGAATTTGGTTCAGTTTTCAACAGACGATATGACTTATTGATTAGTCTTTGGCTCTGAGATATTATTAGACTAATTAGTTTGGTTTTAAATATGCTTTAGCTGATATGGAATTATTAACTAGAAAGGCGTAAAAGTACTAGAAAAATTAAGTGTGCGGACAGTGCAAGATTTGCTTCATTTAATTCCAAATTTGTGTATAACTGTGAAGCTGTTCCGTCATTATCTGTTTTACGCACCTTACAATCTTGAACATTGTCACTTGAAAGTAAGGTAACTATTTTTATGTTATGAAGGTAATCTGGTACCAATGTAGATGTAGGATAATCTGCTCTTTACTTTCAATCAGTCTAAAAAATGCAAGACAATGTACCTATCGAAATCCAATCTGAAATCATGAAAAGGCTCCCGATTAAACCCTTGATTCAGTTCCGATTGGTTTTAAAAGCATGGAAGTCTCTCATCAATAGCTCGTTGTTCATCAATGAACATATACAACACAAACACATACACATACACATACACAGCCACAAGCACACCATGTACTCACAAGATAAATAGATGATGATAGAACTTGTCTTTCGTTACGTGATGATGATTCTTTCCCCAACGACAGGTTTAACCATACTGTCTCCGAGTTTGTTAACCTTCTTGGGAATGAATTCCTTCTTGGTTCCTCGCATGGAGTGGTATGTATTTACGCTTCTTACTTAGATATAGGCCTAGAAATTATGATGGTTGCTATTTGGAATCCTATAGTAAGAAAGTCAGTTGGTACCGTTGTCTCGAATGCAGTATGCCGTTAGGTAACAGTTTTTTTGGTTTTGGCGTTTGTGCTGACACTAGTGATGCTAAGATTGTTAGGATTGATGTTTTTGAGACGCCAGATGTCCATTGGGAAGATATTAAGAGTTAAAAACCTAATACCCACTATTGAGAAATTGGTGATTGCATTAGAATTAACCAACCTCTTTTAATCATTATGTTACCCATTCCTTACAGCCCATAAGCTCCAGGCTCCAACCAAGCATGCCGTCAGTTTTGGGAGGTGAATTGGCATTAATTATGGTAGCAGTTTTTAGGATAGAAGATAGAAAAACAGAGAGTGGTGATTTTGACAGTTGAAGCCCATGAAAGACGGAGATGAAGAACAGATATGAGATGCGAATAGAAAACTGGAATCCTACGATTTGACACAGTTGAACAAGATGAAGTACAATCATAAATAAATGATTACAATCCTACGATTTGACGCAGTTGAACAAGATGAAGAATCCAACATCATATATGTGCGCACTCAGCAGCATAATTTATGCATTCTGCTCAATGTTCTGTTTCACAGGAGTTCTAAGCTTTATAAATAAGTCATCAGAATTTTTGCTGTTTTTCCGAACTCATGTGTGTTGTAGTCTAACAATCTTCTACTGCGGCTTCCATAAATGGATAATCCGTATAACCAAGAACCGGATGAGGTGTATAACATGTCTCCCTATTAAATTTGTTAAGAGGAGCATTCAGTTTGAATCTTCTTGGCAAATCAGGATTTGCCAAAAATAAACGACCATACGCAACAAGATCTGCCTTATTTTGAGCCACAGTAATGTTTCCCTCGTCCATATCATACCCTCCAGCAGAAATAAAAGTCCCCTTAAAGGCTTGTCTCATCGATAAAAGACTGTGAGGGACTTCCACTTTTTCGTTTATAGATTTCATCCGTGGCTCAATTACACTGCAGTAAAGTATCCTATATGTATTCAAAGATTTAACCATGTAAATACCTAAGGCTTCTGGATCTGAGTCACCTGATTCTGAGAAGCTTGAATAAGGGGATAGTCTGATGCCGACCCTGTCTGCTCCTATCTCGTTAACAATAGCTTCCACTATTTCTAAAGCAAATCTGCAACGGTTTTCTAGAGAGCCACCGTACTTATCTGTCCTGTTGTTTATTCCATCTTTCATGAATTGGTCTATCAGATAGCCATGAGCCGCATGGATCTCAACTCCATCAAAACCTACAAATTTAAAGCAAAGGAGACATGAAATTTCCGATTTTTTCTACATATAACTAGCACGTGCGCTGAGTAACTTTTAAAACACGACTAAACGAATAGGTGTTTCTTACCAGCTTCAATTGCATTTCTTGCAGCAAGTCTAAAATCTTTAACAACAAGAGGAATCTCCTCTGTTGTCAGTTTTCTTGGAGATGAAAATTCTGCAACATCTACTCCATTGGCTTTTACTTGAGGTGTTAATTCTTTGTCAGAGGAAGATACCGGGGCTTGCCTATTTGGCTGTATGCCTGTAGAGTTTAATACATGAAACGACTACTTCAAAGACATATGGTAAATCTCTGCAAATCTATATGTTGACCATCAACGGACCAACAAGAATTCGAAAGACATATATACACCATAAAAAACATAGAGTTATGCAATGTCAAGAAATCTAAGATTAACCATGCCTAACATCACTGAGTTATTTTTTTTCTGTTCCTTTTATGTGGTGCAAGGTAGAAGAAATAATAATATGATGATGGGTCTAATGTATTTAATAGAAAATCCTAAGAAGAAGGGGTATATTAGGCATCCATTTTACTTATTTCTAAGCATTATTTTCAAAAATGAGCATTTTATAAGTAGTAGAGATGGTAAACAAAAGGCGTACTAGAATTTGAAGCCCTTCCCGCATGCCCTATTTGACAAAAAAAGATTCCGCCTTTTGCATGAACAGCGTCAACAATAGGTTTCCAAGCCTCCACTTGTTCCTTCCTCCATATGCCCGGCGTATCTTGATACCTTACACAAGACAAAGCACTTATTTAAAATTACATGTTGAGATCATACTAAACTTATTAAAATTAACACTAAACTTACGCTTGGGCAGTATCAGACACTCCTGTGGCTTCTGCAATAAGAAGGCCTCCTTTGGTGGTTCTTTGAGAATAGTATAAGATAGCATGCGGTTGAGGGAGATTGTCGAAGGATCTCTGCCTTGTTATAGGTGCAAAAACAACTCTGAATAAGATACACACAAGACAATGCATCATGTCATTTTAGTTTTAAGCATACCACAGTATATATTTGCCAAAGTAGACATCAACCAAAACAACAAAAATCTGCTTGTTCATATAAGAAACATAATATATGACGTCGGGTTATTCCCATTTTTGTCAACTTCAATCTATTATTTACCACAGAGTGGCGGATCCACTAATCTAACTAAGAATTTGCAGTTTCTTTTTTGAAACGGAAAAGAGTACGCCTAATGTTTACATCTGAAAAAACTTTTGAATAAAAATTATTTGACACCACGGATGGTGCTTAAAGGGTGTCATGCAGGTGCATACGCAGGTGCATACCCTCTGACTCGAGTATGTCTGCTCCTATAGTTAAAAAATGCAGTAGTTTTGCACGCATCATCTGAGATACTTTTGTCATATGATATTTGCAATAGTTGCATCAACACAGAGCATTAGCTTATTCATATATCAAACAGATGCAATGTTTGACAGTTTGTGAATTAGAGATACACAGATATACCTGTGAGAAAGCTCAAATTTTCCCATTTTATAAGCGGTAAGAAGAGGGGGTTTTCCATCGTGGTTCGCCATTTTCAGAACTTTGTTTAATTGTTTCGAGTAAGTTTTCTATGCAGAATCCCAAATGAAGTGGTTCTTCTTATATACACCAAATTCGTTAACAACTAGGCTATCCATATTCACAGAAATAAGTAGACACCTCATCATCACCCATTATTGTAATAAATTTTGGGAATAACATCCCTGCTGCAAGCTGCAGCTAACTTATCTGCTGCTGCATGTGTGAAAAAAAGATTTTTACATTTTCAAATCTTGCCCTTCAACTTTAATAATATTACACATTTGATCCCTTAGTTATACCTAGCTAGCAGCATGTATGTATGAGTTGCAAGTTGTAAAATCCAAATGTCAGTAGATAAATACATCATGTCATATATAGTCAAAACCATGAGCAGAACTTTGATAATTCACTGCATTAGTGACTTCGACTACTTCAAATATTTGCCATTTGATCCGTTGACAAAAAGAAAACTAAATCAGTTCATTCAGGTAACTTGTATCATATACAAATCTAAAACATTTTTAGAAATTTTATATCTGCAGAATCGCACCAAGAAATAATTAGTTCGAGTCTATAAATAGTATGATTCATACACCTAGTGCTTCCTTATCTCCCATATTTTACTTCCTTTAGTTTTTATTGCTTCATAGTCTTCCATTCTCTATGAAACGCAACATGTTAAGTATATAATATGAGTATTGTCTCAAAAGAAAATTGCACATATAAACATGACTCAATAATCAGTTTTAATTCCAGATGTGCATCAAAGTAAGGGCAAGCAGCAGCATTGAATACTATCTACAAATTCATGTAGTTTGGAATTTGTCATACCAATCTTTTACCCAAATTGATCACCAAGAAACATAATTAACTGAGGCGAGAAATGTCAACATCTTCAGGGATCTTAAATGTATCTGCGGCACCAAACTTTCTCCACTCCTCACCTTTTGGTGTAGCGTCTTCATTTCCACTATCATCACCATCTTCTTCATGTTGATCATGAGAATGAGTAGTTGATGGATCATTAACACTTTTGGATATACAATTTTGTGTGGCAAGCATCTTGACACGTCCAAGATGTGATATTTCAACAACAGTTGTGTCATCGTCAATTGGGAGGGGTTGTTTCCATGGTTCCCCGTCCATTCGCATATATGTGCAGTCTGCTGCACCCTTGTGGAATTCAAATCTTACACGGTGTGTCTAAAACAAACAAAAAAATCGGTCGATTATTTAACATGTGATACCCTTGAGAAATATCATCCAGCTACATGAATAGTAACAGGGCAAGATCAACGTGCGGGTCAGGCTGCGTTGCGTAACTGGAAAACGGGTTCAGTTTAAGAAAATAAATTTTTTTAGTACAGGTACTGTTTGGTTAACCTACAAATACTTTTTGTCCATTTCAGGAAATTTATTAAGTTAATGCATTAGTTCTGAGACACGTGAATTTGGTTAGAAACATTGTAATTGCAATAGTCACAGTTATTTTAATAAAAGGTTTGAAGAGGTTGCATTGGAACTAAAGATTGGATGGCCTTCAACCAATTTGACATGTAGGTAACGATCACATAAACTATTCCTACTAAACTGGGTTGAATTGGCACCTCTAGAATGAATACCATCAATTTGTTTAGAGTCATACATGGATAGATTGCAGAAAATCGGTACATACGTTAATGCAACGTCCAATTTATATTCAAATTTGAAAACCAGCATATGAGTTGCTGAGATAGCAAAGACATTAAATGACAGTAGTATGTATGAATGGAGAAAAATGGAATCATGTTTATAAAAGTTACCTGTGCAAGACGGGTGCCATGTCCTTTTGGTGCAAGCAGAACAAGCCCATGCCACGCATCTCTAAAACCAACAATCTCAATAAGACCGTCATCAACATATGGCGGAGTTAAGTCCCTCTGAAAGAGAATGTTAGGCAGAGCACAGTTAAGAAATAGGTCAAAATTTGAACGACAAAAATAGGGATGTACAAGAATGTTCAGATTATATATAATTCAAACAAACTTCCAACTGGTCCAGAAAATGTGGAATCGGAGTATACAACAAGAGACAGAAAAGGAATACTAACATCACGAGTTTTGTTTTGATTTGGCGTTCCCCAAGGATTCAGTCCCCCTGAGAAGCTAGGCAAGTTGAGACATAAAATTGACCTGATACTGCAAGTTAAAAAGGATGATATGATACATTAAAGCTCATACTACAAGAAATCGATTAATGAAACATCTGTCATTTGACAAGTAACCAACAAACTAATACTGCTATAATGGTGAAGAGAGAATAACTAGATATGCAAAAGACAAAATAGAACGAAAGGAGCTGGAGTTAATCTTCATTACCTATGATGTATTTTGAGGTCTTTCCATCCGCCATGCCTTTGCAAAATCTTAACCTTCATGAGCTGAGCTATATTCCTGCATCCAAACAAAAATCAACCAACTGTCAGAAAAAAGGAACAATTGAGATTCACATGAGGAATCACAGCTGTGTCTGAAGCTGAACAATGATTATAATAGGTTACTAGAATCCATTTAGCGATGGCACTTAGAATCCCATTCACCTCTCCTAAATTTAATTAAAACTAAATTATTACAAGATGAAAAATGTATAAATATAGAAATAGAATACAAATTAGAAGTTTGAAGTTCGATTGTTGTAGTTTTTAAGTCAACTCTGGTTCTGTTCCAAAAGTAGGTAACAAATGCAGACAAACTCCTAGTTCTTTTAGTAGCATAGTATATCCACAAGTAAAGCGTATTATAAGTCTAGAAAATAAGAAATGATCAAAGTTACAACAAATTAGAACAAATCAAATATGATAAACATAATCAAAACTGAACTGATTCTAACAGAAATTCAGCTCTGCAACGTACACCGAATCCAATGTATGTCGTGTTTTTGGGTCGGGTTGAATGAAATAGCGTAAAACATTAGGGTCTTAACTGTCTGCCACTTTCTAGCTTACTAATTCTTGTAAACATCATACTTTTTCTTGATAGTTATGTAGAATTATCCCTATAAAATATATACATATTTCGAGTTTTCGACAACCCTAGATGGCCAAATTTCTTGTGTGCAGGACTGCAGGCCCAAACCATTCCAACCCGTTCTACATTATGTTGTAAGCAATGGCGGAGCTTAGTGGGGACCAAGGAGGGCTTTGGCCTCCCCACATTTTGGACACTTATGTTAAAATGCTTGACCTGTATGTTAAGTAAAAACAATTTGCAGTAAGAATTTTTAATTTGGCCCTCCTAAATATATATTACATGCATTTTGGCCCTCCTAGAAAATAACTTGAAGCTCCGCCACTGGTTGTAAGACAATAAATAAACCCATTATATACACCAACCCAACATGTATCTGTAGTCTGTATTTATTTATTCACAATTAGTAGTACGAAGAAACTCACTTTGATGAAGGCTGGAAGAGAGATGCTGCAAACCACCCTTGAGTACAGCCAATCTTTGCATATGTGCTCTACGAGATAAAGGAAAACACATGGTCACTGCCGGATGTACAAAGTAATATTACAGATTATTTGCACTAAGAAGACATAGGTTCAGTGCCACATGAATCATGATTAAATACCAAGCCACGCCTACAACATAACGTATCTATAACTGGAATACTGGATAGGGATTTACTGACAACTAGATCCCTTGTTTGATTTTAGCTTGAAAACTTAGTCCGTTCATGCTGGATAGTAAGTAGGTTGCTATTACATGCAATTTGCATATCAATCGAGATGTGAGAAAAAGTCAACTCCCTTCAATTATACCTCGGAACTGTACTATACCTGATTAGTCAACTGATTTTTGAATTTCTCAGGATGCAACTTCCGCTCGCAATGAAATGCATACGAGACTTGAGCATCCATCCCTATTTATAACAACTTTCTCAGTAGAATTTCTTATACGGAACAAGCACTTCGAAACTACTTGATCATCACAAGAGTTGGAAAGAAAAATTCTACAGTCTTACCCATGCTGAAATAATTCCAAAATCCTCCACGAAATGTGTCGTAGCCCGACTGTAAACATTCAAAAAGTATACATTAAAAAAAAACACACCAAGTAATTTGAATAAGTAATGGAAGAAGTTACAGTTACTTGTATTGTACGATACATGTACAAAAAGTGAGACAAAAATGTAGCATAATACTTTACCACATTAAGTTCATCTGTATCAGACACACGATTGAAGGCATGCAAAGAATGTGGCAACTCGAGTGGGGCAATGGGATCACAAGAGCCTTCTTGTGGGGCAGATTTCATCCTCATAAGAATATGCCAACTGCATTATGTTGAAAGCCGGTCAATAACGAATATGCCAACTGCATTATGTTGAAAGCATATAAGTTGCCAAATCTATTTATCCGCCAGAAAAAAGTATTACCTGTCTATCTCCATTTCTTTTCCTTCAAGAACTTGTTTCAAGAACTTTAGAACTGATTCACGATTCGTTCCTGGATTCTTCTTTCCCTATAAGCCAGCATTTTGCAGAGAACAAAGTAAATAAGCTTTAAAAATAAAATAATTATTTACCAAGTTGCTTAACATCATGGTTTATTCTTACCCAACCAAATGCATACGGGAGATTGTTTCCAGTTCCTAAAGGCACTGTTGCTATCGGTGGTGGATGAGATAACTTCAGATCACTAACAACCCCAAGCAGCCAGCCAGCGGTTCCATCTCCTCCAGCAACCTGATGAATAATAAGTCTATGTCACAAAACATATATATTATAAACAATATTAGATACAATCTTCACAGTGTATATCAACTCACAATTACTCGCAAGTGCTTCTGTATTTTAGTAGCCAAATCATCACCACTGAGTTTACGGTTTTCTAGAGTGAGGTAGAGTCTGCGTAAAACTTTATCAGGGGCTTCTTCACTCAAGTCAAAAACCTTGTACATAAACAAACATGAAGCTAGACCTGACAATAAATAACTTGGAACTAAGTTCGTCAATACTTAATGGAATGGCGACAATACCTGCTTCTGATTTAGAACAGAACGGTATGTGACGAGAAGTTCACCACCCAACTGACCACCACTTTTTGAGTTAATAAATACTAGTGTAGGGCATGAAGGTGCATGGGGAAGAACCTCAATGTCCCCTCCTGGAATAAGGATGTAATCAGGAATGTAAAATTCTTTTAAGAAGCTGTCAGGAGACAAGTCTTGGTTCGTCATTGCTGAATCCAACTGCAATCACATTTCACCTTATATAATTTTCAAGCATATAACAAATTACACGAAGTTAAGGGAAATTTAATACAATAGTTAGATACAAAAAATACATACAAGGTGTATAATTTTTTTTATACACCATATGAAGTATCAGATTCAATTTTAGTGATTTTCATATTAATAGTATTGGCTATTAAGATTAGGATTGAGCAGAGACACACTAGCCAGTACTATAGCTGAGGGTGTTTCGGCAAGCTTATAGTTTGGATACACGTATTGATGTGATTACTAGCTTATTGTGTTATCTAAGGACATAAGATTATTCAAACACGTCCCATAAAAGTACTGAATAGCGTTTCAAGGCTAAAAATGTGTGATTTGATAACAACCCTTCGTGTGTTACCCAATAAGATAACAAGCTTTTTGCCATAAACTTAGCCAAACAACCCCTAAGCAGCCTAAATTAAGATGTTTTATATCCAAACAGCTTGGGACTAAAGGGCTTATTGACATGGATAAGCTACTTTTGAGAAGCATATGTGAAAGTGATTATCTAAAATAGCTTATCAAGGCGAAAGCCAATAAGCATAAGCTATTTTTCTTAAGCTAACGCAAAGTGGTCGCAAACTATTTTACCGGGGTGTTGTCCCCTTTACCCAAAAAAAAGTGGTCGCAAACAGTTCGAAACCTCCACAACACTGCGCTCACAATTTTAAAAATATTTTACCGGGGTAAAATCCCCTTTACCCAAAAAAAAAAAAAAAAGTAGTCGTAAACACCCCATTTGAAAGAATATAACCTTTTTTTAACCAATTCTTATACTGATTAATAAACGGCCGACTCTTGTTAAATAATTAGTAATGAGTAAAAGAATCCACATTACAATTAATTTAAATAATTTATACCAAAACTTATGGGTGGTCCATAGTCCTGGAGCAGATTGGGCGATGGTAGCAGGCCAAGATTTTCTTCCAACTGAGGTCAGGTAATTTATGACTGAAGGCTGGTTTGTAAAGGTTTTTTCCATCTATTTTTGTAGCAAGGGTCGAAGTTAAAAGGCCAGGACCGGTGGTTTCAACATGGGTCATTTATGCAGACTGTGTTCATACAATGCCGGGTATTTTCTCCGCCAACATTCCTAATTTTTCAGTAGGGCTATAACTGAGTCAAACCGAGCTTGATACGGATTCAACTCGGCTGGAAAATTAGAAGGTTCCGAGCTCGGCCGAAGCTCGACGAGCTTTAATCATCCAAGCTTGAGCTCGGCTCGAGTAATATTCGAATAAGGCTCGAAAAGCTCGTGTTTATATTTAAACATTGTATTTAATAAAAAACCTCATCAATAAAGTCAAGAAAAGAGAAATTTTTTATTCAAAACATGCATGAGCATGGTGGTTTAAAAAGTCTTACGACAAATATTTAATTATCACACCAATATTGACATTATACTTTAGGTTGTTTATATAAATATGTATAATTAAATACAGATGTACATGGAGACTCGAAAAGCTCGACAAAAACTCGAGCTCGGGTGGTTATGTGTTTCGAACTGGTTTATTGGTCTCGAGCTGCTTGATAAAGCTGGCTTGTTTCTAGCCCTATTTTGCACTACTTATAAGCAAGGGGGGCGCATTATGGGGCGTTAATAGTTAAACTACTTATAAGCAAGGGGCGGGTTAGGGGCGTTAATGGTTACATAACACTACTTGTAAAAAAGGGGTGGGTACCGGATGGGATGGTTGGTGGAGGGGAAATTTCTTGTTAAATTATAAGCAGGAACTTACTTTAACTTGATAAACTAAGGGGGTGTTTGCTTAAGCTTATATTATGGGCAAGCTTATTAGCTTATATATGTTAAATAAGCTGTAACAAGTGTTTGGTTAAGCTTATATGACTTGGCTTATAAGCTTATATGAGAGGGTTTTCGTAAGCCAAAAATTTGTGGCTTATATAAGAAGTGTAGGGTTATATAAGAATACTATATTAAAAGACTTTAATACCCACATTTAATTAATTACACCCACTTTATTTTTATGTATTTTTTAGTCATTTTATTTTATTAGTTATATAAGCTAAACTAAACACTTACAAGGGCTTATTAACTCATGATATATAAGCCATAAATGGCTTATATTACATAAGCCTAAGCCTAAGCCTAAGCCTAAGCCTAAGCCTAATTAATAAGCTAAACCAAACACCCCTTAAATGGTTTAAACCCCGGTATTTTAATTGGCCCGGCATAGTAGCCCGGTTATCGGTTCACGGGTTAAACCGCCGGGTCACCGGTTAAACCGTTGGGTCAAACTGGTTCAACCGGATAAATTTCGTATGAAATCATAAACAGAAACTTACTTTAACTTGATAAACTAAATGTTTTGGGTTAAAGCCATAAATTACCAACGAACTTTATCTTTTTTCTCGACATTATCAATATGGAACATATACTCCCGTTATTACCATTGAACTTTACAATTTATTCTAATATTACAAACATTCTCATAAGTGACCTTTGTTAACAGGTGATAAAGTGAAAAAAAACCTACACGTCACTATTTTAACCGGTTAATACAAATTTTTTTTTTCTTCACATAAATACCACGTCATTTTTACACCTCACCAGATTTACCACTTTACTTCACTAATCCTCCATCTTCTTGATCATCTTCTTGATCGCTTCTTATTTTTTCTTCTCTTGTATTAGAAGAGGCCCAAGTACTAAATTAGCGCAAATTTTTTTATCCAAATGCAGCATGAAGATAGTGCCTGCTGTTCACCGGAGGATTCGGTCGCAAACTACCATGTCATCCGCATCTCTACTCTTCTCTCACCATTACCAACAAAAACCAAGCAAGCTAAACACATCATTCACAAGCTCAGATAAGTAGTTGACTTAAGTTTACTTTTATCTTGGACATGCACCACTTTCACCACTAGTACAAGCGTTAATAAACCACAACACGCTTATTCTATATCTTACCCATTGATAAGCACAGTTCCAATCAACCCTGGATACAATTAATTTCCTTCAATATAAAATATCATCTGTAACAGTAGATGTTACAATGGTGGCGCATGAGAGAGGCGCATGACGGTGATGGGGAGAGAGACAGAAGAAGAAGGATCTTGGAGTAGTTTTATTGGAACTAAGAGGACGGCGAACGAAGATCTTCAAAAGTAGAAAACATTTTAGATCTTCAAAAGTGGGTGAAAGAGATGAAGAGAAAGGAGTTGACGTGTTTGATAAGGAGATTGTAAAATTTCAATCAAATGTGTGGCCCGGATTGGAAAATATGGGTTAAACCCGACCCAGATAGTGATGTGGATAAATTAAACAAAAATTTAATTCTATGTGGAAAATGGAAAATAATAATGACATGGAAAATATGATTAACATGTTACCTATATTAGCCGGTTACAATAAGTATGAATGGTAATAACGGGAGTATATGTTCCATATTGGTAATATCGAGAAAAAAGATAAAGTTCGTTGGTAATTTATGCCTTTAACCCAAATGTTTTAAACCCTCGTTTTCTAATTGGCCTGGTTTAATAGCCGAGTCACCGTCGGACCAAATCGGTTCTATAGACATGTATATTTTTTTTCATAATATGTAGTATCATAATTTTTCTTACACCGAAGTAAACTAATGAAAAATATTGAGTCTTTTACTAATTAGCTTATCTGTACCAATAAAATAATAGCAAACATTTGTAAAAACAATTAACTTATGATCGATCAGAAGTTGTAATGAAATATAATAAAACAATAGTATAAGTTAGTTTGGATTCTATTTTAAAATTAAACATAAAAAAGGTGTAAACATTAACCGGGTCAGTAGGCTGGATCAACCCGGATTTTAAAACGTTAGATAAATTCGATTGGTTTGGCATACATATATATTTTGATTATTTATCTTTTAGAATAAAAAAATTTGGGATATTTTGACCACTAGAAATTTAAATTTT
Organism: Glebionis coronaria; assembly: GCA_025667525.1. Classification (NCBI taxonomy): domain Eukaryota; kingdom Viridiplantae; phylum Streptophyta; class Magnoliopsida; order Asterales; family Asteraceae; genus Glebionis; species Glebionis coronaria. Next base: position 553,236,669 of record CM046874.1, read on the forward strand.
AAACATAGAATAAATCACCAACCCCCAAATCCCGATTTTAGTAAATAAAAACTAAGATAATGAGCGATCATCCCTTTATAACAAACATAGCTAAATTACAAATTCTAAAAAAAAGTCAAAATTTGCAGAAAACAAAATGACAAACCTGGGGAAAATTTAGATCTGAAGTCGTATTTGTTTGTTGACACAAGAAGAAGAAGAGAAGAAGAAGAAGGTGAGATATAAACTTGACTCTAGTCCTTTTTAAGCACCGGGAAATAGTGTCACTACATGTGACTACTTTATTACACTCGTTATTGCTTTGTGTGTTTTGTGTAAAGGTGTTAAATATTAAAAATGAAAAGATTTAGGTTCCGTTTTTTTTTTTGAACAGATTTAGGGTCCGTTTGGTTTGAAGCCGGGTTTTACTTTAGGTGTAGGTTTATAAAGTAGGGTGTTTAGGATTGGATATTATTAAATGAAAAGTAATGTTTGGTTTGTTAAATGGTTAAAATATTTTATATTATTTTAATATTTTAATAAAATTGAAAAGATAAAAAATTAATAAAAAAAAGGCCAATAAAAAAAATTAAATTAAATTACAACATAAGAATGGTTTATATACATCCACGTACTAATGTCAGTAAATGTCAGCATACCCTTTTCTAAAGTTAGGGGGTAAGTAATCTTTTTGTATATGCCAAATATATAGGTTTTAGTGGGCCAATTTTTGATCTAGAGTTCAAACCAAACAATGCTTTTAAACCCAAAGTCAAGTTTTTTGGCTCATCACCAAAAACCAAAGGCCTCATTAGGTTCCGTTTGCTTTGTGTGTTTTGTGTGTTTTGAAGTAATGTTTTATTTTGGGTGTGAATTTATAAAATAAAGGATTTAGAATTGGATGTGATGTAATAAAAAGAATTTATTAACTTTAATAAAATAAAATGATTTTATTTAGATTTCTATTATTTTAAATTATTATATAAATAGTTTTAAAGTAATAATAAATGGATAAGTGATTGTAGATTCTTATGACTCTATCTATTCGTGATAAAAATGAAAAACAGCTTAATGAGATGGAGTTTCTTTTTCTTCTACTATTGGGCTATACTGCGATTGTCAGAAAGCCAACATACCATAACAAACATATTTTTTTACTTTGGCTTTTATCTAAGCCTTCAAAACCAGTCAAACAAACGAACCCTAAAAGAAAATTAATGTTTAGTTTAAATTTTAGGTTTAGATTTTCATTTAATGTAGGAGAGAAAATATATATTATTAAATGTATTAATAATTATGTAATATTATATAAAATATTTTTTAATTTAATGTGAAATTAAAACTATTTTTTAGATTAAATGGATAAAAAAATGACAAAATTAAGAATACCCTGGCCCACCACTAACCAAAACCTCACTCTTCCGCTATACTTTTCAAACAGTAACAAAATTAGGCATAATATCCCAAATTTTCAGCTTAGGATTGAAACCAAACAAATGTGAAGTGTCACTTCAACTAAAAACCCAATCTAAAGTGTGTAACCAAACAGGCCATTAGATTTGATTTTTTATTTATTAAATAAGGTAAGAGAGAAAAAATAAAAATTATTTATATTAATATATTTTATAAGAGTTTTGCTAACAAATGCCCATTAGGCAGATGTTATGTGTATTATTTGAATATAAACTTTCTAAATTAGCATTAAAATGCATTAAATACGTATTAAGTAAACTTATAAATTACTATATTTAACAAAATTTTCAACAAAATTAATGTGTATTTAATACATTTATATGTTAATTTAGAAAGTTTGTGTTTGAGATTCTTTAGGCATCTCAAAATCTTTAGAGAGCACCAAGCAGTCTGTATCTGTGAATAATACCTTGTTCTTTTTATCACACATTTGTGATACAGATAAAATATTGAATTCATTCAATTCTTTAACAAAGAACACATTTTCAAACTCCAATCTTCTTGTGTTGATTTTTCCTTTGCCAGTAATCATGCCTTTACTTCCACCAAAGGCTACTGGTCCACCCCTAAATTCTTCAAATTCAGCAAGGAAATCTTTGTTCCTTGTCATGTGCCTTGAGCATCTACTATCTACTATATCTTTGTCTTTCAATTCATTAATCAAATGCTCATCCACATACAAAAACCTTATTAGTTTTTAACAGGGACCCAAGCCACATTTGGTTCGGATCTTGAATGACCAACATATTTAAGTGTTTGATAAGTTGGTTGTCCAGTAAGACTACAAACACTCTTGTATTTCATGGTTCCAATTATATAGTCAAAAACATAAGTTGGTTCATTGTTTTTAGACTTTTTTTACTTAAGTACTGTTTTAGCAGTACTTGGTTGGTAAGATGATTTTTGTCCTTTAGGAACCCACATTAGCACATGTTTTACATAAGGACTATTTCTAGGTGACTTAACAATCTCAAATAGACTCCTAGAAGGTTTATGAAACGGTGGTTTTCTAGACTGTTGACCATCGGTACTTGTTTTAGTTCTAGCAGTACTTGCAGGTTTTGGTCTGTCGGTACTTGAAGAACTTGACTTTAAAGGTACTAGACCTTGTTTCGTAAGTACTGCTCTGGGTACAAAGTCTTCGTTGGTTTGAGGATGACTAACTTTGTTGGTCTTGTTTTGCTTACTTACCCTTTGAGTATGACCCCACTTAGGTCTGTCATCTCTTGGTCCAATTTGCCTTTTACCCTGTGCATTTTTCTCATGACCTTTCTCTGTGATCCTATTTGTAGCCTTTTGTCTAGCAATTTTATCTTCATGCATAGTACAATCTTTGATAAAATGACTTAAGCTACCACACACATAACATCCTTTTCTTTTAAAAGAAGATCCGAAAGGTAAATCTGACTTAGTGTTTTTAAAACCTAGCTCACCCCTTTTGATACTACCATGATGTTTTGCATTGCTATCCACTGCCTTACTAGGAGGTTTCACCTGCTTGGGAGCAGAACTAGTTGCAGACACATGTCCCTCAGGCACAAAGGTGCTCATTAGAGGTGGACAGACAACCTTTTTGGTTACAACTGGTTCATCTTGAGTCAAAGTACTAGAGTTTGACTCTGAATCATTAGACTCTTTACCATAAACAACTCTTGATTCATCTAACTCTATACTTTTATCATTATTTGAGGGCATGTAAATTCCTGATAAAGGTGAAGGAACTTCCTTCATTCCTTCAGCATACCTATCATTTTTAGGAGTATTTTCTGAATCACAAGAACTATCGAAATCCCCTTTGATAAGTCTTTGTTAGTTAGAATTATCCCAGGTTGGTCCTCTATGTAACCTAGGCATGTTTGGTCAAAATACCCCATTTTAGAATTAATTAGCTTACCCATGCCTTTTGAAGATTTTTGCCAGTGATTGATTACTTCTCTTTCATTATACAAACTAGCCTTTAAAACTTCATTTTCTGTTGTAACTTTCACAAGCTATTTTTCAAACGCTTTGATAGTCACATCTTTTTCTCTCATTTGAAGAGTCAAAATTCTAATTTTCTCTTCATAGTTTTGCTGACCCTTTTGATACAAAACTATATTTGCTTCTAACTTACCTTGTTTAAAAGCATTTACTTCTACAGTACATGTGTTTACTTTTTGATATTGTTCTTCTAGCTCTACTTTAAGACTATTAAATTTAAAAACACAATCTTTAGAACAGGGATGTACCTTGATGAGTGTTTTCACACTTATCAACTCCCCTCCACTTGACCATTGTCATGGCCTCATGCAATGCAGTATTTTAAAACTCTAGAGTACACTTTTCGCATAATTAATCCACCTTGGCCATTTTATGATTTAATAAAATATACTATGCTACATGATGTATGATTTTTAATTTTTAGGAATGCAATGCAAAATATAAACTCTATTTATTTATTTTTGGATTTTTCTTGATATGGTTTTGATGAAAATAACTAATAAAGAAATCAATGACTTTCATCGGGGCTTTGGTACCATGAACACTTATCATCCTCAAGTTTGACTTTCCCCATACCAAGCTTAAAAACAAGATCATTGTTATCCATAAGGGAAAGTGCATCAACTTATTCATAAAAATTAATTGTGTTACTATTATACTGCCACTTATTATGTCTCTAAGTCCGGTTATTATTTGAGCAAATTGCTTTTGGGCAAATTTGTCATTATTTAAAGCGTGAAATATAAGAAATGTAAAATCTCAAAATAAGGAAGCACGGTTTTAATCCTAAGTAACCATCTTATCCATTACTCGAAAAACCGCCCACAATTGATATAAGTCCGACCCAAAATAATAAGTCATTCGCCTGATGTGTAAGATCCATGTCATGCATTAATAAGTAGCTACACACTCGCTAAGAAAAGAAAATTAAACTCACGCAATAATTTATATCCGCCGCCTTTTTGAGACCTTGGATCTTCAATCTCGCAACCCGTCAAGGTAATATTGGATTGGAGCTACTATTAAATCCCCGCAACCCTTGTGAGAGTAATATTTGAATTTAATAGCTACTATAATTAACACTTCACTGCCCCTCTTGGGAGTCTTGTATAATTATTTTTTTCTTTTTCTTCTTTTTTTTTTCTTTTTTTTTTTCTAGCCACTCCTTTTTTTCATAAGCCGCTCTTATTTTTCTTTATTCCTCACAAAGAAAGTTGAAAAGAATAAAAGAAAAAACACCCGCTAAGTATTAAGCATGACATAAGTCTAGTACACATAAAACGTTCTAACTTAGAATCTTAAGACGTACTTATACCAACCACGAATGATTAGTTAAAAATGCATAAGAGACTACAAACCAATTAAAACCGTTCTTGATTATTTATTAACATATATACATGCGTTGACAAGAAAGTAAAGGTTACAAAAGGGGATATAAAAGCCACAATTAATTAATATGAAGTTTATCTAGCCCTTAATACTTACTTCAAACTCTATCATCTCTTGTTCTCCACAGTTTAAAATCTCAAACAATGAGACTAGTGGATGCTTACCCTAATAAACCAATAAAGGTCTACATGGTTAAGGCTACTAGCTAGAGAATGCTTAGATAAGCAAACTCGGGTTGAGTCAAAGTATCTATGACGGGCCTAATATGTCAAAGACTCCTAAATTTGTTAAACCATATCCTTTATTATCTTTTTTCCTTTTTATATATTTTTGATGAAAAGTAAAAGAAAAAACATATACAATGCAAATGTGTTATACAAAATAAAAAATGATTAATACAAAAATTATGAATGTATACTTTTGGTGGCCAAAGTAGATCAAAATTTTGAAAAATGTTTGAAAAATTAATTTTTAAGTTATCATGAAGTCAAGGGCAATGGTCTAGGCAAGGTCACTTCGATAGAAGTCTCCCCTACACTTAAGATAAACATTGTCCTCAATGTTTAAGAGTATTAGAGTAAACTCTCCTACACTTATGACATTGATAACTTTGTTTAACTCGAGCTAAGGAAGAGACAACTAAAGTGTATTCATTTTAAGCACAAGTGTTGAATATCACAATAGCAAAAACTTATCAAAGTGATCCAGATACACGAGCCTCCTCCATAAGCTCCACGAATAAAATAAGAGAGAGCAACCCTTGAAACAAACACCAAAAGACAAAGAAAGGCCACCCCTCCACTTCAACTCTACTATAACACCCTTTTATTCAACCTAACCTATTTAGATCTACTCTACGTTTTCTAATCTAGTTATTCAATGCTTGAGTTTTTTTAACCCTAAGTCTCTAGCTCGACTCGGCCCCGAATTAGGTTGTCCTTGGGGAAACCATCATGGAGAATAAAGGATATCCACTTTGAAGCACATCTCACATGATATACTCAAACTTAGCACGTTGCTATTTACTATAAGATTTACAATATCCGCCTCGATAAATGGAACGGTCCAACGTGTCTCAAGTTTGTCCAACATACGAAGCTCTAATATATGAAGTACACCAGGATCAAATACATAGTTTCCATCTCTACACGTGAACAACTCCAAAGTAGGTAGCATCAAAAAAGTAAGCTCATGCGAGAATCCAATATTAATAGAAGTCACGCTCTTAAGTGGAGTAGATGAAAACCAATAAGATTCCCCCTTAGATATCAAAGTATCATGAGACAATGAAGGTGTAGGAATCAAAACATTCATAACAAGTATATCCATGTGGTGCTCCTCATCATCATCAAAAAGTGGGGAATCTTCTATAAAAGGCATAGTGAAAGGAGGATCAAGCGTAATAGTGTCTTGTGGTGGAGGTGTAGGCTCTATGTTCCCAAAAAGCAATGTTGTAATAAGACGAACCTCCTCTTCCAAATTAGAAACACTATCATTGATCTCTATATCAAAATGTGCAAGAGTAGCCTCTATGGTGGCATCAATCTCCATAAAAGAGTCCATATCAACGGTTTTTGGTTCTAAATTTTCCTTGGGTGAAATGTTATCTATCTCTAAGGGGATAAGATCTTCATCAATTACCAACTCAATGGGTGAAAATGTTGGACTAGAAGGCTCAAAAGTAGGTATATCGATGAGAGAATCACTCTTAGGGATGATATGATCATGAAAATCAATAGGTGTATCCTCAAAAACGGGTGAAAATGATCAATCAATGGTTCTTCTTCTATAGACTCATTATTAGGTTCTTCATACTCCTCAAAAATTGGGTTATCAAAACATGTCTCAAAAATAGGGTTTGAATGCATCACAAAATCACTTGGAAGAATGGGTGAAGGAGTCATAGAAGGCATGGATTCATCGTCATCAGAAGTAAAGGACTCGTCACTATCATAAGGATCATCAAAGGGTTCATCACAAGAATCATCAATCATGGTATCAAGCTCATAAGGTGTGTATGGCTCAAGTATAGTCGGTGGAGAGATGGAAGGGTCTACAATAGGAACATCACTAAGTGTATCATCCTCAACATCTACTCTCAAAGAAGGCTCATCATCAGGTAAAGCATCGTCAGGTCTAATGTGTTGCAAGACTTGTGTTCGCATGCTTAAGATGTTAGGATCAGTCGCCCCTTTCATTTGCTCAAGTGCTTGCATTATAAGTTTAAAAGCGTCTTGACTAAAGTAGTGATAAATGCCTTGATTTTGAAAATCTTTTTTATTATGACCTTGAAAATTTCCTTCATTTTGAAAATCGTCTTGATTTAAAAATTCTTGATTTTGAAAATCCTCATTAAACCCCTCATAATCGCTCGCGGGTAAATCACAATCATTGTCAGCATGCGGTCCTCCACAAATCGCACAAGGCCCATACACAGCTCGATAATGCTCGTTTTGTAATATCTCCAAAATAGGACGATTATCCATGTGTGGCAATATACACGTGAACGATGTTTTAACGCTTCCTCGGGAAAGGAAGTAATACACCAAATGGTATGTTTACACGTGTATGAGTACACGTGTAAGTAAACTCGAGGAGTAAGAGAGTGTGACACCCCTAAATCAGGTTTGCATCGGAATAGTAATTGGGTGTCACTTTGCGGATCACAGAACAAATGGCATACAAAGCATTGATCATAATTATATGATTTTGAAATACAATTGATACAAATATTGTTTTAGTACAATCAGTTGAAATGTTAAATATCATTTGTTACAAGTATCCCAGTGAAAAATAGATCATCATTCATTTTATGCTCCTAAATGATGCTTAGTCCATACTCAAATAATCCAGCTTAATTTCCAGAGAAAAACATTCTTAAAACAGTCAACATAAAGTTGGTGAATTCATAGAGTTTTGTAAAATCATAGTTCAGGACTGTAAATTGTCCTACATAGTGTTGCACAAAGTTTGATATAAAAATCAAGTGTAGGATCTTAAATATCCCATATAGTATTTCATAAGGTTTGATAAAAATCAAGTTCAAAAATATCAAAGTGTTCCATATAGTAATGCATTAAGTAATATAAAGTCAAGTTTAGGACCACAAACATCACAAACTAGTATTGCACCAAGCCAAATACTATAAAGTAACTACATTTCCTATTGCCCGAAATTGAGACTTTGACAGTAGGAGGCCTTGTTAGGGGCTTCCTTCGCCTTATTATAAGGCACCCATTATTCCGTTCCGACATGATAAACACCTGTTGTCCCGGCCAAGGCACAGTGAGCATGACTCACCCAGATGGAGATGGTCAATCCTAAATAGATCTATTTATAAAATTCAAGAAATTCAATAATTTTAACGGTTTCAGTTCACGGGTCATGAGGAATTCTACAATAGGCAAATGTAATTAAAGGTAAAAGTTCAGTTTGCGTCCTATAAATATGTTACTTGTTTTGTCTCACAGTATTAATCAACAGTTTATTAAATATAAGTATAAGGCCATGATCTCAAGATGTTACAATCATATTATCAAAACAATTTATAGTTCTTTAGTAGCATGTCTCCCCCTCGCGGGTTAGTAAAAACATAAAAGTAGTGAAATGTGAGGCTATGAACTCACCTGAATAATACTGCTCGAGGTTGATCAAAGTATACAAGTCATGGTGCACACAGTACATCAAATACCTAAGTAATTGAGTAGGTCTCAGTATATACACAAATAATAAATGTATGCAATTTAATTACTCATAGGTTCGTTCTCGTTATTCATAGGTCACAGTATATTTAATTATTTATATATACTGTTATGACAAAGATTATATGTGCGTATTGTTCGTTTACTGTTTACGCGTACCCTTGATGGTTAAAAAGATATACATATTTGTAGTCTTTGTTGATAAATAAATTATTAAATTTATTTAATAATTTATAAGGTTCCAAAATAATTAGTAAGAATGTATTAGTCATTAATCCGGATTTAAAACATGTTTCCCGTTGGTAAGAACATAGTATTTCTATTCCAAAACTCTTAAAATCGTCCCTCGTGTACCAACAGTGGCTAAATTAAGCTAACAGTGGGTACCATTAAGAAAACAGTGGGTATATTATGAAAACAATGGGTATATTATGAAAACAGTGGGTACTTTAAGAAAGCAGCGGTACTTTAAGAAGACAGTGGCTATAATAAGAAGACAATGGTAAGTTTTAGGCAGCAGTGGTTATTGTACACTAATAGTGGCAGATTTAGACTAACAGTGGTAAATTAAGGTTAAGGGTGGAAGATTTAAGGTAACAGTGGTAATATCAGAACTAACGGTGGTAAGTTTTACCTTATGATAGTTTCTGTTAAAGCCAAGACACACCCCTATCGCTACCAATCATCAATCTAAAGTGCCCCGTCGTCATCAGCAGTCCCAAACGCCCCCTTATCAGTAGCATGCGCCTTATCAGTATATCAAAACACTCCCTAATCAGCAGATCCAAACACCCCCAAAACTGCTGCTCTTATTAGCATATCCAAACACCCCTTTTTGACAGTTAGCAGCAGATCCAAACACATACGCTGCGTTTTTCTTCTAGCCAAACTATCACCCCCTCGTTTTTATTAACTTGCACTAACCAACAGCCTAACTTGGCTGTTCTTTTCTGCCGAATGACCACCCATCTATCGATCTATATAAATAAAACAAACACCCTCGCTGGTGTTGTTGCAACCCAAAACAGCAACTAAAACACCCTGATGGCTGCATATAAATCCGAATCAAACACTCCAAACAATGATGGTTGTTGGTGGCGGCTGTGGTGGTTAACTGTCGACAACAGCCATCGAATCAGGTGGTTCGATCTGCTGGTGACAGTAGTGTGACAAAGATGGTAACGGCATTGTTGATGTGGTCTCGGTGGTGGTGTGATGAACGTGGACGCAAGGTGGTATGGTGGTCGTGTGGTGATGGTTGTTAGATCTTGTGGTGTTTCATTGGTGGTTCAAACAGAAGGTTGACGGTGTTGCGTAGAAATGACCACGACTGTGGTGATGGTGATATGATGGCGGGGCTGTGGTGTAGATAGTGGTGGCGGCTGTGTGGTTTAGGCCACAACAGCGGCGGATGGTTAATGGTGGTTTGAACCATGGTGGGTGACGATTTATGGTGGATTTATATGGTGCATAACATAGATCCACGCGATCTATTAATATAAGATGGTGGCGGCATATTTTCCGGTGGCCGGAATTCTCGCCGGAAAAGTGACGGCTGTCAAAGAGGAGGGATATGTGTGTTTATTATTTATGTTTAGGGTTTGTGGGTATATGTCACAACCGAAAATCGAGGTCATTTATTTAATATTATATAATATTATTTTTACGAATAATTTTGAAATTTTTGATGAGTTGAATGGAATGACGATTGATGGTTTTATATAAAACCGACGTTCCGACGTTGGAGGTCTTATTTTTATCTTTTTACTAATAGCGAGGATTATTAGTGATCACGATATCGACGGATGCCCGAGATTTTATATTTTATCATTTGTTGTCTCGATGTTTATATTTTTGACGTTTTTATTTTAAGTTCGTATTAAGTCGAACCGGGATCATATTATCATTATATTTTGAGTGCGTTTTAACTTTTGAAAAGTATTTTTACGAAACCCGAGCCTCGTAAATATTTTCAAAATTGACAATTTACATTTTCTACGCTTAAAAGTATTTAATTGCATTTTGGACTAAAACTATCACAAATTAGCAAAATCTAACCCTCCACCCCACTATAAAAGGTTTTTCCACTAGGAAAAACACATACAAAATGTGTGAAAACAAAATCAAACCCACCCCTCTCTCCTCCCTCTCTTTACCGTCACCCCCAACACCCCTTTACCATCAAATTTCTTCCATTTTTATTATGATCTAATCAAAAACAACACAAGACCACATCTTAGATTTTCAAGGGCTTTCTTTTGGTGAAAAAATCTTCAACATGCATGAAGGTTGATTTTTCAAGAATTGGTAGGTCAAAATTATGATTATGCATGTGTTGTTGGTGATGATCAAGAGATGATCATGCCAAAATTTTGTTAAAAAGTTGTTTTTGATTTTTGATTTTTGATTTTGAACTTGAATCAAAGAAATCTAACAAAAGACCATATTTAGAAATTAAATTGTGCATCTTTTGGTATAAAGTTTATACACATGCACCAGCTTTTTTTCATATGATCCATGAAGGTTTGATCTATTTTTTTTGTATGGGTGTGTTGTTAGTAGTGTTTTATATAAATATTAATTATTGCATGTTGGAAATTTTGAGTGGGTAAATTTTTGGATGATCATTAAAGGGTGTTATGAGTTAGATGATTTGTTTAAAATGATATTAGGGTGATATTAGTAGCATAAGATTGATTAAAATGGGTTGAAAATTTGATCTAACATGATTTTTAAAGAGGTATTTTAGGGCAGTAGGTTCAAGGCCATTTTTGGCTACCTTACTGTTTGAAAATGAACAAACTAATAAGATGAGGTTGTATAGAATTCTTTTAGCTTCGTTTTGATATAAGATAGAGCTTTTAGCTCCAAACGAGCGCGAAGTTATGATGTTTTGATTATTCGTGTACCGGGAGACGAGTATCGACACAATCCGAAGTTGTTGTTGATATTTGGATCGAAACTCGGGGACTATAGAATGAGTTGTAAAAATGGTCAAGTTCTGATGTTTGGTTCTAAACTAAGGGTTGTGAGTCTATTTTCAAACCCAAGTGTCGGATTTGTAAACGGGATTGTTTAGAATGGTCAAATGGTTGTACGAGTCGGTGACGTAAAACTGTCCGGTTTTTGTAGTTCAAAGATGTGTCGGGCAGGGAACTTTAAAAGTAAAATCTTTTGATGGGCTTTTAACAGGTCTTTCTATATATAGTAAGTGAGGTCTCTGATTTGTACCATAAGCATTTGATGTGTTTAAGTGAGGTAAACGAGCCCGTACATTTGGTGTGTACCGGCAGATTTTTATCGAAAGAATTGACTAATAAAGTAAACATATAGAATGAAGTAATAGGTCACTTGTATTGTTTTCATTTTGGGTTGGGTGTGATTTTATAATTTTGAGTTTGATGTTAGTAAGTATGGATTTTATTCGAGTTATTATTGATGAACGCGCCTTATTTGATAGGTTACGGTTTTTGTGTTTATCGGGCATCAACTATCGTCGAAGATCGTCTTACTACTGCTATTGCTCCAGGTGAGTCTATAGCCTCGCTTTTGTAATTGTTTGAATGATTTTAAAACCCGCGAGGGGGATACATGCTATTTGAAAGTAAAATGAACACAAGTCATGATTGATTGTTTGGACCCGAATGTTGCCTTTGTTTCCTTTGTTGTTTGAATTGTATAAGTACCCTATTTGCAAAAGACCCTAAATTCATGAGCCGTTAACTATCTTCTGACTTGATGTTGTGAGTTGGGAATAGCCGCTTATTCTAATAATAGTACTATTGGGCTGACGACCCTATCCGAGACCAGGGCTTTACGCCGAGTAACCCGCTGGGAAGGATAATTTTACGAGAATGAGAATTGGTATCCTTGCAAATGATACCCTAGTAGGGGTACTGGAATTTCATCTAGTCATGCCGGCTTTAGGCGTGGGTGACTAAGTTAAGGGGTCGGTGTCATGAGCTTAATACAATTCTATAGCTATTGCTATATGCCAGATTACCAGAATAATAGATTGTATACGTAGCAATTCTATTAAATGATCTTGATTGATTTTTCTCTTGTGTTCAAATGTTGATTTGGAAAACCTATAGACTCGCTCAACCGTTGTGTTGATGATTTTAAGCATGTATTTCAGGTATTGAAGATGATGAATTGCGGAGCTTGCTGGAGAAGGATTGCGGGATTGCTTTTGTGTTGATTGGTCTAAAACGGATTTCTTTCCCTTTTGTTATAATAATAATAATGTACGGTCAAGTACTTTGGTAAATTATTTGTGGATTTGATAAAGTCTTTGTGGGACCTAAACATTACTCTGATATTTCTAAAATTGTTTTGCTTGGGATTAAAAGTTTTAGACAATGGTTAAATTATATTCTTTTATATTTCAAATTTAGCATTTTGAGTTTGTTCAAATTGTCTTGTGTAACAATGTTTGTATTTAGAACCCAAATGTGTATTTCCGCTGCGCAATGTAATTCGGGGTGTTAAAGATTGGTAATCAGAGCTTTTTAGTTATAGCGAATTAGGTCAATTTTTGAGAAATGTCCTAAACTATAACTTTGGTGTCGAAAATATTTTACAAAAGCAACGCAACTTCTCCGCAAGGCTCCGGTAAGATTATTTATTTTGTATTGTTTTATTGATTGTTTTATCCCTTAAAATTGAAATAATTTTTACAGTATTTATTAAGTAAATACTATGATGATGTATTGATGATGTATTGATGTTGTTGAAAGTACGTTGAGTACTTGTTATCGTAATTTTCTTTATGTAATGAATATGTATATAATTTTAAATAATGACCTTATATACTGCCGAGGGTCTGGGACAGTAGACCAGATGTTGAACGATTTTACAACTGATTTCTTGCGACTTATATCGGGTATGAGGATGTTTGACTAGTTGATGTATGATAGATATGGAGTTGAAATTGGTGTGATTAGAAGGTTGATGTGAAAGAAAAGGTGGGTTTAAAGGTTGTATTTGGTATGTGGAGATTTGAGTTTGTTAGGACTTGGAAAATGGTTGAGATTGCTAGTCTTGGGTCGATTGTGATGAATCGGTGTGCTTGAATGGAAAAGTTCAAAGAGAAGTAGGTAAGTTTTGAAAGGATGAGTGCGTGGGAGTCTTATGTGAGATCAATTCTGAGTAGAGTTCGGAAGTTTAGGAATGTTGAAAGTCGTACTGAGACTTGTTTTGTGATTAATCTGCCGTGTAGCAGTGAGTATTTGGATTTTGAGAATGAGCTGCCATCAGGTTATGGATTTGACCTTGAGGTGTGAAAAGGGAAATAGACGAGTGTGAAGAAGCTGACAACAATGTTAAAGTGGATGAGGAGCTACTGTCTAAGGAACAAATCGCTTGATGGATTTCTTTGTATCTTGTTTTCTTTTGTGATCGGACTTATTTAAACCCTTGTGTTGTAGCATTGTGATGGAACTTATTATCTTTTTAGTTTGTTCGGTAGATGATTGTAGTGACAGACATTGCCACTGCCTTGTTGAATCCTCAACGCAATCTAAACTACCCTCATGATCTATGATGTGCCTTTATTAACTCTTTTGAGTTTTAGTTGATGAACCAATGTAGTCTATGTTGTTCGTGCATGTAGTATCCATGAGATGTCCTGATAAAGAATTCCTTCTTTTATCTTGATATGTATACTTAACATGTTTCTTTCCTCCGTGATAATGGAAGAAGGAGTAGGGGAATCTTATTTCTGTCATTAGTAGATCGCTACGTGACTAAGTTTCTTGAAATATGTTGCCAAAACTAACAACTGCTACTGTGAACACTATGATTGAACAAGTTATTGCTAGAACACCTGAAGCTGATCGTGCTGCGAGGAATTAAGATGCTGGAGTTAATTGTGATGGAGATAATGGTGCTACAGTTGATGCTGTTGAGAATAATGATGATGCTGCTGATCCAGATGATAGTTTTGCTGCTGTTCTGCAGGTTCAAGAGAATGTACTCACGTTAGTTTTCAGAAGTGTGGTTCTGCGCAGTTTTGTGGTATTAGTGGTGCATTAGAATTGCATAGTTGGATTGATAAGATAGAGAGTACTTTGAGATTATCGGGTGTTCAGAAACTAATAAGATGAAATTTGCTACTGCTATATTTCAGGATGATGCACTAAGATGGTGGAATACCAAGTGACTACTTTAGGATTGGTTGTGACTAATAGTAAGGCATGGCCCGTGATGAAAGGACTATCGACTGCTAGGTTTTGTCCCAAGAGGGAACTAGGACAGTTGGAATCCGAATTGAGATAATCAGTGCTAAGGAACGATGTTATTACTGTCTAATGGGAATTTTTCTGAGCTATATTTGCTATGTCCATGATACTTTTGTGAATGACCGTAAAACAACGAAGCAGTACATTAGAGGATTGTCTAGTAATATCAAGGGTGAGGCTATTTCTTGAAGACCTAAATCTTTCGATGAAGCTGTTTAGAGGACGTTTGATTTAATGGATGTGAAAGTGCAAGATAGGATAGATAGTGTTGTTGAAAACAATAAGAGAAAGTGGGAATATGCTATGTTCAACCAGAGTCAAGGTCAGAATTGTAAGGATTACAGTAATAACAATAACCAAAGACAGAACCGAAATCAGTATTTAAACCATGGAAGGAATGATGGGATTCGTGCTGCCACTGTGTCTAGAAGTGACAAGATAAATCTCAAGTGTGTTTGCTATACTCTATACCATGTAGGTAATTTTCCACAATTGTGACTAGAGTTAGGACAAACTGGTCATAAAGCTGCGAAGTGCAGAACAAGAGGATTAGTCATTGTAATTAGTACCCCTGGAGTAGTGATATGTTTTAGTCGTGGTGAGAAAGAATACAAACAAAGGAATTGTCCAAGGAAAGGAAATCGACAAGATAGGAATGCTGCCGCTCTAGTTGACGTTTGAGTGATGCTGACAAACCTTAAGATCTGGATGTTGTAAATGGTATATTCTTACTTGAGATTCTTTATGTGAGTATGTTGTTTGGTTTAAGATCGGGTAGAAGCTGTATAAATGTAAAGATTTAGTTGTTTTATCAACGGAGAGTCAATAAGATTGACAATTAACTATGATGTAGAGTTAACCGATGGACAGGTTGCTAGTGTTAGTTTTACACTGAGAGTGTGTTCCTTGAATTTAGGAAAGTAGGTGTTTAGTATCGACTTGATGCTCAAGGAGTTGGAATCTTTGGATGTGGATTATTGGTATGAATTGGTTAGTGGCGTGAAGTGCTGATGCTTGAGATTGGACTAATCTTCACTATAAATTGATAGCTGCTGGTTTAGATTTTGCTTCAAAAGCTGAGTGTTAACTATGAGAGGTGATGAGTGAATTTTTCGTTTGAGAAGTATCTTGTTTGGAAACAAGGAAGTATGTTGAAGAGGAATGTGATGTATTCCTAGCTCAGGTAATTAGTGATAGAGTGGTTGAGGAGAAGTTGAGAGATCTGTTAATGACTCGAGAGTAATCTGAGGTTTTCTTGAAGTTTTGTAGTGTTGCTTCCGCCTTATGAAATGGAATTTGTTTCGATTGAGTGTTGTAAGCGATAGGTGTAGTGCTTCTGCATTTCGTTGTGTAGTGCTTCTGTGTTTTGTCGAGTAGTAATTGTATGCCTTATCATTTGGCACCGTCAGAGTGGAATGAGTTATCCGGTCAACTACGAGAAGTGATGGATAAGGGATGTATTAGATTAATTTTTGTTGCCAATGGCGATCGTCTGTGTTGTTTGTCAAGAAGGATGGATTGTTTTGAATGTGTATTAATTATCGAGAGCTTAACAAATTAACTGCCAAAAATCGGTATCCATTACCGAGGATTGATGATTCGTTTGATCCATGCAACTTGTCTGGATCCAGTGTGTACTCAAGAATCGCTTTGAGTTTTGGTTATCATTAACTGAGAGTTAGAAAGGAAGATATTCCTATAGTTGTTTTTCGTATTTGATGTGGGTACTTTAAGTAGCAAGTGATGTTTTTGGAATGGACGAATGTGTCTCCTGTATTAATGGATTGGGCTAACCTTGTGTGTAAGATGTGCTAGGAGGAGTTAGTCATTATATCTATTGAAGATATTCTATTTTAATCCAAGAGGAAAGGAGGAACATAAGTAGCATATGAGGATGATTTTTGGGATGATTGGAAAAAGAGAAACTGTATGTAAAGTTTCCTATGTGTGAATGTTAGTTGAAATAATTGCGTTGTAAGACAGTTGATTGAAAACAGAGGTATTCATGAAGATCTTACTAAGATTGAAACGATTATGATTGGTCGGTACCAACGACGCCGACGGAAATCTGTTAATTCCTTGGTTTAAGCTGGGAATAATCGGAGGTTTATCGAAGGGTTTTCACTAATTGTTAAACCATTGATTAAGCTGACTAAGAAGAATTGGATGTGTGAGTCTGTGACAACCCTGGTTTTGAGGTTCGTCACTTAGTTTTATTTTGTGCTAGTTACGTGTCTTTACGTGTTTATGTGGTAATTGGTGTGTATAGATTGTGGGTTGGATATCGTTTCCGGTACGGGGTACCTTGTGAGTGAAACAATGTGTGATGATTTCATGTTCATGAGCTCACATGGTAGTGACTATGAAGTGAAATGGTGTTATTTAGTGGTTTTACGTATACGTATATGTATTATAGAAAATCGTATTTTTACGATTTACGGTTTAGCATTTAGAGGTCTCGGATGAGGTAATTAGTCATATGGATATTTTTCAGGATGGTTTTAAGTCATTTAGGACTTAGTTATAAAGTTTATTTCAAAATTTGAGATTTTTTTTAAAAGTGTATATTTTACGACTTTTACGGTAAAACGCGTAAATTTGACTAGTTTTACGGTTTTGAGGTTTTGGAGGCTTTAGGAGCTGAAATAAATTAAGGAAAATTTAGGTAATATTAATAAGATATTAATTAATAATAAAAAACGAATTAGGGAGGTGTTTGGGTCGGTTTGAACGCAAGAAAAGAAAGAAAAAGGAAAAAAGGGAGGAAAAAAGGAAAGTGTGCAATTATACTTGGACAAGGATATTTTTACTATATAAAGAACATTATGCATTATACCAAACGAAATTTTCTATTCCCTGGATATTTTAGTCGACCAAAAAGAAGGGAGAATTAGGGTTCTTCATAAAATTGAGGTTTTTCATCCTCCATTAAATTAAAGGTAAAACCTTCTTAACCATTTTTAATTTAATTGTTTTTAATAATTATATAATCATCTTATGATGGATTTAGGTTAGGGTTTAATTTAAAAACAGGGAATTAATGTTATATTAATGATTTTATAATGATTACATAAATTAGGGCTTGTAATTAGAGGGATTAGGGTTAATTAATGAGGTTGATTTGATTAAACCCGTTTTTAAAAACTGGGCAGAATTTTGAGTCAATTGTTTTGATCATATTGGGAGTTATACAAACTATTATTTTACGATTCAAGTATCCCTGAAAAGGTAATTGAAGTGGCTTTCCAATGCAAGAAACGAGAACTAAATTGGAGGTCGGGAAGTGGGTCAAAAACAGGTTACAACAGTCGGAGGTCAAAACAGTTTTGAATTCAGCCTGTTTTCTTTTTAAGTTTTGGGTTGTTTGGGGTACTTAGGGTTGCATTGGGATCTTCTAACGAACATGAGAGATGGTTTATATATTATAGTAAGTATCTGAACTTGGTCTAAGGTTGTGGTTTAGGGTAAGATCCCCTAATCATAACAAACTTTTTGTATGTTTAAAATCAGTAAATCTGGAATGACAAAAGTATATATATATATATATATCGGGGCCTTAACAGTAGCTTTAAGGTTAGGGCAAGTGGGAGGTGTTAGCTAACATAAGTAAGGGCATAAATATTCCCTTTACAGAGATCATGGGTGTGTTTAGGTTGGTGTTTGGCTTATAGTTTGGAGACCTAAAACTGGGACTGTTTTTGATAAAATGTTAACGGGATGTGTTATGAAGTAAAATGAGTTAAGGGATTTATAGAGGGGTGTAATGAGATGCTTAGAGCATTTGAATGAGGTATTTATATAGGAGGAGGTTAGATGTCCATCATAGGTTGATGAGCCATCTTAGTGATTGGTTCATGTATTGATTATGTGTTTTTGGATTGTTAGCTTTTGCTAGTGCGAGGACTTTTGGAGAAGCAATCAGGTGAGTTTCATAGTCCCATGTTTACTATTGATTTTGAATTCCAGATGGGATGGAAGAGACACTGTGTTGAGTTATTTATAAATTGATGCTGTGAATGTTTTTAAGGTTTGAGATGGACTTGTGTGTACATTATGTGATTAACTGCTATGTGATTCTTGTTTGTGTATGATTTGGATTAGAGAGGTACATAGTGTGATCATCTATGGGACCAATGGATAGTGACAAGGCGGGGCCTTGGGATAGGTACATAGTGTGATCATCTATGGTACCATGGTGTTTGGTAAGGCTGGGGGCCTTGGATTTGGTTTGGAATGATTGATCTTGAATGTTAGTTGTTAATGCATACTTGTAACACATTGTCCATATGTTATTGTGTTGATGGTTGTTATTCACAGCTTATAACTGATTTGGCGTTGGAGTCTAAACCTATGACTCTCACTAACTTTATGTTGACGTGTTTTAGTGTCTCTTTCAGTGGTTAAGCGTGAGGATAGAAGTGGCTAGACTTGGATGCCTTAGGATTGCATTTAGAAGGAGATCCCCGTTCCTTCTTAGTTTCTTTTGTTTGATTTATAAGTGATATTGTTGGCACCTATATGTTTGTTTTGTTTGTGATATTTGATTGTCTTGGGTAAGAGGTAGGACTGTTACCTACTTACCTAGACTCCTGCATTTGTTGAGATATTGTCATGACTTTTGTGTCACCATTTTATGACATTTCTTATTTCATATAGTTATCTCTATAGACACGCCATGTTGTGATGATATCCATACGTCGCACCCCATATTCCGCCATGGTGGGGTGTGACAGAGTCCCACTTATACATCTAAATTGTAAGTTTCGAAATCTGATCCCCATCAGATGAGGAAGCTGTATTATGAACACTGAAGGGTAAGTTGTGTTCTGCACTGATGTTGTCATTGTTGAAAGGATCTGAAGTATTTATAGTTTGTAGTTTGTTGTGATGTGTCTCATAAGGGTTATGTAGTTGTGGTGTTTTCTTTGAGATGGTAGAAATATTACTTGTATGGAATCAAGTAAGTAATAATAAAGGATCATAAGAGTTACTTCATAATTAATTTCTTGGGATGATAAAGGAAATGAGTAGAGGATTACCAGTTATATATTTTGAGTATTTGAGTATGTTGGTGGTTATGACTGTGAGTGATTATGACTACTATATTCGCTACCATCCGGGAAAGGCGAATGTGGTAGCTAATGCACTTATCAGGGATAAAAGGGGAAAATCTTTTAAGATTTGAGTTTTGGTAATGACAAGAAGTGTGGTCCTGATAGCAAGAATATTGAAATTTTAAGTTAATGGTCTGATAGGGAAGGATGTCAAGGTAAGTGATTTCAACATTTTGTCGAACTTATGGAAAGGATTTTGTTGTAACGCTAAGTTAAGTATGGTATATTGAGCACTCCTAACATACCTAAGTTGAGAGAGTGAGACTTAGTGATGAAGGAATCTCACAAGTCAAGTAATCGATACGATTTGGTTTGGGTAAAGATGAAAGTTGAGTTGAGTACTATGTGTTATACAAAGACTGATGGACAGAGTGAAAGGATGATTCGAACATCGAACGGTATACTTGTGCGTGTGTGATTGACTTAGAAATTGTTGGAATTTTTATATGACGATGATTGTCATGCTAGTAATGAGGCTGTACTACTGATGGTACATAAAGAACTTCAATTTGTGAAGGTTAAAGATAGTAAGTTATGGACGTAAGATTAGGCTTTTGGTGCATTGCAGAAATGTAGGTGGAATTGAATGACGGAACTAGAAGTGATATTGGTAATATTGATAAGATTGTATGGGTTAATGACCGTTTATTAGTAACAAGGAGTTGTCAGAAGATTTATGTTGGTAATCGAAGGAAGTCGATGGAGTTTGAAATTGGGAAACTTGTTATGCTTAAGGTGTCGTTATGAAGAGTGAAATTTGTATTGAAAACAACAAGGAAAGAATTCAACTTGAAGATAAGTTGCTTTTCAAAGAAAGAACTGTGAAGAGTTCTTATGAGGTCGAAACATAGTAAGGATTATACTGTAAGGATACAAGAATTCCAGGAGTGGAATCTGAAATTGTGAAGGAAGCATGAGGATTTCTTTAAGGAAAAGAGTTCTCATTTGTTCTGGAGGTATGGAATGTGAATATAAGAGGGGCCGAGCGCCGGGACGTCGCTCTCTTTTAGGAGGGTAGGATGTCACAACCCAAACTCGAGGTCATTTATTTAATATTATATAATATTATTTTTACGAATAATTTTGAAATTTTTGATGAGTTGAATGGAATGACGATTGATGGTTTTATTTAAAACCGACGTTGTAGGTCTTATTTTTATCTTTTTACTAATAGCGAGGATTATTAGTGACCACGATATCGACGGATGCCCGAGATTTTATATTTTATCATTTGTTGTCTCGATGTTTATATTTTTAACGTTTTTATTTTAAGTTCGTATTAAGTCGAACCGGGATCATATTATCATTATATTTTGAGTGCGTTTTAACTTTTGAAAAGTATTTTTACGAAACCCGAGCCTCGTAAATATTTTCAAAATTGACAATTTACATTTTCTACCCTTAAAAGTATTTAATTGCATTTTGGACCAAAACTATCACAAATTGGCAAAATCTAACCCTCCACCCTACTATAAAAGGTTTTTCCACTAGGAAAAACACATACAAAATGTGTGAAAACAAAATCAAACCCACCCCTCTCTCCTCCCTCTCTTTACCGTCACCCCCAACACCCCTTTACCATCAAATTTCTTCCATTTTTATTATGATCTAATCAAAAACAACACAAGACCACATCTTAGATTTTCAAGGGCTTTCTTTTGGTGTAAAAATCTTCAACATGCATGAAGGTTGATTTTTCAAGAATTGGTAGGTCAAAATTATGATTATGCATGTGTTGTTGGTGATGATCAAGAGATGATCATGCCAAAATTTTGTTAAAAAGTTGTTTTTGATTTTTGATTTTGTACTTGAATCAAAGAAATCTAACAAAAGACCATATTCGGAAAATAAATTGTGCATCTTTTGGTATAAATTTTATACACATGCACCAATTTTTTTTTTTCATATGATCCATGAAGGTTTGATCTATTTTTGTTGTATGGGTGTGTTGTTAGTAGTGTTTTATATATATATATTAATTATTGCATGTTGGAAATTTTGAGTGGGTAAATTTTTGGATGATCATTAAAGGGTGTTATGAGTTAGATGATTTGTTTAAAATGATATTAGGGTGATATTAGTAGCATAAGATTGATTAAAATGGGTTGAAAATTTGATCTAACATGATTTTTAAAGAGGTATTTTAGGGCAGTAGGTTCAAGGCCATTTTTGGCTACCTTACTATTTGAAAATGAACAAACTAATAAGATAAGGTTGTAGAGAATTCTTTTAGCTTCGATTTTATATAAGATAGAGCTTTTAGCTCCACGAGCGCCAAGTTATGATGTTTTGATTATTCGTGTACCGGGAGACGAGTATCGACACAATCCGAAGTTGTTGTCGATATTTGGATCGAAACTCGGGGACTATAGAATGAGTTGTAAAAATGGTCAAGTTCTGATGTTTGGTTCTAAACTAAGGGTTGTGAGTCTATTTTCAAACCTAAGTGTCGGATTTTTAAACGGGATTGTTTAGAATGGTCAAAATGGTTGTACGAGTCGGTGACGTAAAACTGTCCGGTTTTTGTAGTTCAAAGATGTGTCGGGCAGGGAACTTTAAAAGTAAAATCTTTTGATGGGCTTTTAACAGGTCTTTCTATATATAGTAAGTGAGGTCTCTAATTAGTACCATAAGCATTTGATGTGTTTAAGTGGGGTAAACGAGCCCGTACATTTGGTGTGTACCGGCAGATTTTTATCGAAAGAATTGACTAATAAAGTAAACATATAGAATGAAGTAATAGGTCACTTGTATTGTTTTCATTTTGGGTTGGGTGTGATTTTATAATTTTGAGTTTGATGTTAGTAAGTATGGATTTTATTCGAGTTATTATTGATGAACGCGCCTTATTTGATAGGTTGCGGTTTTTGTGTTTATCGGGCATCAACTATCGTCGAAGATCATCTTACTACTGCTATTGCTCCAGGTGAGTCTATAGCCTCACTTTTGTAATTGTTTGAATGATTTTAAAACCCGCGAGGGGGATACATGCTATTTGAAAGTAAAATGAACACAAGTCATGATTGATTGTTTGGACCCGAATGTTGCCTTTGTTTCCTTTGTTGTTTGAATTGTATAAGTACCCTATTTGCAAAAGACCCTAAATTCATGAGCCGTTAACTATCTTCTGACTTGATGTTGTGAGTTGGGAATAGCCGCTTATTCTAATAATAGTACTATTGGGCTGACGACCCTATCCGAGACCAGGGCTTTACGCTGAGTAACCCGCTGGGAAGGATAATTTTACGAGAATAAGAATTGGTATCCTTGCAAATGATACCCTAGTAGGGGCACTGGAATTTCATCTAGTCATGCCGGCTTTAGGCGTGGGTGACTAAGTTAAGGGGTCGGTGTCATGAGCTTAATACAATTCTATAGCTATTGCTATATGCCAGATTACCAGAATAATAGATCGTATACGTAGCAATTCTATTAAATGATCTTGATTGATTTTTCTCTTGTGTTCAAATGTTGATTTGGAAAACCTATAGACTCGCTCAACCGTTGTGTTGATGATTTTAAGCATGTATTTCAGGTATTGAAGATGATGAATTGCGGAGCTTGCTGGAGAAGGATTGCGGGATTGCTTTTGTGGTGATTGGTCTAAAACGGATTTCTTTCCCTTTTGTTATAAAAATAATAATGTACGGTCAAGTACTTTGGTAAATTATTTGTGGATTTGATAAAGTCTTTGTGGGACCTAAACATTACTCTGATATTTCTAAAATTGTTTTGCTTGGGATTGAAAGTTTTAGACAGTGGTTAAATTATATTCTTTTATATTTTAAATTTATCATTTTGAGTTTGTTCAAATTGTTTTGTGTAACAATGTTTGTATTTAGCACCCAAATGTGTACTTCCGCTGCGCAATGTAATTTGGGGGTGTTAAAGTATATGAGGTAATACCCTAGTTTTGTTTATATATACTAATAAAACTTTGATAAAACAAAGTGTAAGGTTTCCGATAACGCATGGATTAGAGTGTAAATTTTATTATAACTTTCGTTAATAATTGGTTCGGGGCTCGTTCATATTTTATAAAATTAGATTCGTCTTACGACATTTGCGCCATTGATCTTAAAATAACTTCTTCAATAAAATAAAGTATTTATATGACTTATAATTATGAATAATGTATTCGTTTAATTAAATGACGATTATTTACCGTTTGTCCTAAAAACGTATCGTTTTAATAAAAATGACTTCCCATTAAATATCTTCGTTCATTTTTACGATAAAATATTAAACAATTAAATCGTTTTATCGAAATACTTTTGAATAATTAAATATAAATTTAATTATGAGTGTAGTTATAAGTTGTATTTTAAATATGGCGATATGTATTATAGTGAATTAAAATACTCCACTATTTTTATACACTAAAATGATGATTTTTGTACGTAATAAGTCTTGTGATGATGTATCGTAGAGGTGGTCCGTAAAATATTAAATAATGAATGGTAATAATAATGAAGTCGGTGACGTGTCAAAAGCCCAAATTTTGGGGTTTTACAGCACCTACCCGTTATTTTAGCTTTGTCCTCAAAACTTAAGATGAAGTTACTCGTCCTGGGAACAAGTGATGACACTTTTTCTTGGACGTGTAATCTTGTAAACGTAAGTTTAGATTCATAGATGTTATTTAAAATATAGTTATTGATCGTGTGCCTCCGATGAGTACATTTTAATGCACAAGGTAACTTGTCTTTTACGTTTCGATAATTTACACATTTGGTCCTTCTATTTTCGTAATGTGACCCTTAGGGCACGAATAGTTTCCAATGAAAATAATTTAGGGCTCAAATTTAGTTTCAAAAATGGCAAAATCCACACTTATGTTTTTAACTCGCGTTAGATTAACTAAGGCTTGTTCTAAGTTCATTGAAATCAATGTTTATTCCTTAGAGTCTTACAACTCTCGTCTTATTATTCTAGGGTTTATGATATGTCTAACAAATGGCCAAATACGTCCCTGATAGTTCTAAGAATTAAGTTTAGCCCAAAAGGTCTAGTAAAAGGTTCATTAAATCATATTCTAGTTCTAATAAGTTTACAAGGTTGAGTTGACTAGGACAAACTTGTCTTAAGTCTTGGTTCTATTAAAGTGTGTTTCATGGGCTTAATTGGGCCTCAGTATGCATAGATAAGGTTCATTAACGTTTTTAATAGTTCTTTAAGAGATTTTAAGTCTATTAAGCTTCAATAAGCTTATGTGGTGTTGGGTCGAAAATGAGCCGAGAATCAATAGCACAATGCTATGATCCCAGAGAGATGAACACGAATATTCCTTAGGTTTCTTGATGAGGATGTAATAATGATAAGATATGTTTGGAAAAACCGAGAATCAAAAGGAATACATTCCATAGCTGGATTAATAAAATAATATCAATAATGAGTCACGTCGAATATATTTAAGCCCACTTGTTTATAAATTTTTATTTACATCGATGAGCGTCCTCATCCATGTAAAGTAAAAATTTATAACTTCATAGTTCGGTGACCTATGATCTCTTTATTCAAACAAAAAAAGCGTCCTAATTTGTTTCAATAAGGATTTCATAGCCCAACCTACTTAAATATTCCCGACAAGGCTTACCATCAAAACGAATATAATATCTAAGAAAATAGGTATTACTAAGTGAGGTTACAGTCGGTTTATTTATAACTTTCGTCTTCAGACATCCCATAACATCTTAATACGAAACTATAAATAAACTTCTGGTCCGGTGGCTTATGATCAAGAGACTCATGTTCTATATTTAAACGTCATCTAAATATAGAGTCATACCTTGATTTGGGTCCAACCGCATCATTTAAACATGCAAACTTATCCAAATAATATCACATAAAATTACCAAAAGCAAGTGTATGAATCGTTAATAAGTTGTGTTCCGTAAGTAGAAGTTCAAATTATGTGTGCTAAAATACGTATAAAACGGGGATCTTGTATATAATATAATGATATATTATAAAAGTTACCTAATAGGTATAAGGAACTACTAGCATATAAGCATAAATAGATACAACAAATAGTCATGAAGGATTTGAAAATCTTAGTATGACATTATAGGATTTACTTGAATATTAGTACAATATCGAGTATATTTGTCAACCGGTAACTGTTGTATAAGGTTTAAAACAAAATAGAGAGTAAATTTGAAACACTGCCTAGTGATATTAGCCGAAAACTTTAGTAAGAGATTCGTAAAGATGTAGTTAGGTGCTAAATGATTTTGTTAGATTTCCAAAGATAAAATAGGATTTCCAAAGCTCAAATAAGATGAAGATCAAAAACAGATTTCCAAAGATTAAATAAGATTTTTCAAGATAAAAAATAAATCTAATTTAGTTTTTTCCAAAATTTAATTAGATTCTTCCAAGATACGATTCTTCAAGAGAAGATTTCCAAAATCATTTTTAGATTTTTCCAAGGGTTTGTTATGTATGAGGTTGTTTGTGGTTATAATGCATTGTTCGGGCCATCATACTTCAGAAGCCATTCTATAAACGTTTGAGCAGCGAGGGCACTTTAAATCGCAAACCCAACCACTCGGTTAAAACGTAATATCGAGATGGAACATCTTTAGTATAAATCTCCCTACTAACATGACATGTTTATATTCCAAATAGGGTTTCATTAAATACCTTAAGTATTTTAATATTTTAATATCTTCATAAAGATATTAAACAGTCGTAATATGTAAAGCACGTAAAGGGTTAATATCTAGTACTATCATAAATATAAATGCATAGGATATTGAATTGCATTTAAATCATATAGTTATGCATGCTCTCTATGCTAAATGCTCTCTAAGTATGTCCCCGTCAAAAACCCAGTTTTTGAAATCTAAGTTTTTGAAAATTTTGTCCGGTTATAGTCCAGTTAATAAAATAGAAATTTTATTTTTGATATGATTCTCTATAACCATTGCTCTGATACCATTCTGTGACACCCCCAAATCAGGTTTACAGCGGAATCTTTTTCTTTGTAAAGCAAAACCCAAAATAGGGACTTTTTCAAGAGATTCTTTCCTTAATAAGAAATAATTGCTTTAGTTTATTCCTTTTTTTTTCAATTTATTTAGTTAAAAAGACTAAATATACCTTAATTTAGAAAAATTATTCGTAAATTCGTTTTTTAATCAAATTTAAGTTCAAACATATACGTGTCAAAAATCGAAAGGTAAAAAGTTAAAAGAGCAGACGGGGTTATTATAAAAATATTAGAGGACCTATTATGCAATTAAAAACTAAACCAACCCAGTTACCCAATATATGGCTATCAACCATCTCCCCCGAAAACTAAATTATCGAATAACCAAAGCAAGTATCAATTCATTCAATTCAACAAACACTCAGTTTACAATCAATCGGTTGAGATTATGTTTTGATTAATGGGTGGATACACAATCGGTTCAAAGATCAAGTTTGGTACAACATCACATAGGGTTTATCATTACTTTGAGAAAATCAATATCTAATTAATTTGACGTGGTTGATTCAGTTGCTTTACACAGTTAGCTTTATATAGGTAATAATCTACAGTCGATTCTTCTTAGTCGTTTTCTTCTTTTTGTTAATTGGGTATCAGATGAATGAAAGGTTCCTAAATTACGATCATTGTTTACATATTGATGAGACATCTTCCAGATACAATGTTTAGAGGCTTTAAATTTGTATGATATATAGATGAGACATCTTCCAGAGATAGTCTGTGTGTTGAAACATCTCAAACTAAAACTTTTTGGCGATTTAAGAAGTTACTCGAGGATATTGGCTGATTAGAATATTTGGAGAAGCTAGATATAAACAAGTGTTCAAATTTACTAGATATCCCAAACAGCGTATGTGAGATGGAACATCTATGGTTAATTGTATTATTTATATCTATTTAGCAGGATTATATTTGGTGGAATACTTTAGGCAATTGAAATTTATGCTCATGTTCCTCTACAATTTGTAGGTGACATGTTATGGCTACATTATGTGCAATATACACTCTTACTAAAATGATTCTAATCAGCGACACAAACAAATATTATTTGGAAGTGGATGAGCTTCTTAAAACCACATAAACTGAATATGAAATTCACATTGAACTTGGAATATATTGTTTGAATAAATTGTCCTAACAGCACTTTAAACTGAATATGTCCAAACAGCGCTTAAAGTAAACCCTGAACTTTGTTTATTACTGAATGTTAAAAAATTTCATACCCATAAGGTCATGTATTCTAAACTTGATCAATACTTAAGGGTCGTTTGAAGTAATCTTGCATTTTTAATGCAGATTAGGATGACTCCGTCTTACTTTACTATTTGGCACTCATTTAGAGTAGTAGACATCTCAACTGCGAAGACCTTGCTTGAGCATAATGCTAAATTTATTGCAAAAACTCATCTTCCGCTTACAAAATTAGTTTGTTATGTTCAACGTGTTCATGGACATGCCATTTTCTTTCGGGTAACAGTTTTCGTATTTACCAAATATATATGCTTCCTTAAAAGATTTAGCGTGTGACATGCCATCATTATGTATTCGGCTGGGTAATTGTTTTGGAGTGTTCAGGATTGGAAGTGGAGGTCACAATTAGGACCATTTGAGTGTTCTTGAAATCTTTCACATTCGGTTGGGAAATTGTTTTTGAGTGTGCACGGTGAAATCAGAAGTTGTGGACACCATAGGTAAATCATGACAAAACGTTCCTGGTTATATATAGAAAAATGTTAATCCAGACTTGACTAGGGGGGTGTTAGGATATGTTAACTCTTAGTGATTCTCTGATTATTTTGTTTGGCTGATAATTAAATAGAAGAGTAAATTACTTATGTGCTTGTGTTCTATTTATTACACTTCTTAAACAAGCTTAATTTACCAAAAACGTAATATCTGACTTAATGTGTATAGAAAAGTTGCAATTTTGTTGGCATCAAGTTTTTAAATCTGAATCTGCATGTTTATGTGTGTACATGTAGGCAAGAAATGTCTGGGACCCATTGTTGATTGGATGCAGCGAGTAAATATTATCGTTGATGCAGCAAAGGGACTCGATTATTTGCGCGAGAAGGTCCAACCGTCGATAATTCAACAGAGATATTAGGTCTACCAATGTGCTATTGTTTGAGGATTTGAGAGCCAAGACTGCCGATTTTAAGCTTTCAAATGAGGCTCCATATATGGCAGCCCGCTTGAACTCTACTCGAGTTTTGAGAAATTTTGCCTACCATGCACCAGGGTAATAATACTTATTTATCATTTCTATTTACTTTTAATCTAAAGCCTTACATCTTATTATAAAAGATACTGTAACAAAGAATGAGAAGGGAAAGAAAGCATCAGATTAGTTGCTTTTTAGTTAATTAGGCCACAAGAAGTGCCATTATCTATAATCGTTTTAATAGTATTTTAACTCTACAGGATCTTTTACTTTTAAATGTACCTTCAAAGATATAAATGACCAGTTAACTAACAATGAAATCTTTTTGTTCCGTGTAAGCTTTACATGCCATTAAGATATCAGATACACGATTACGAAAATGCCCCCACCAGGTTCTCGAAGTTCTGCATATAACATCTTAATTAACTATATATATGTGTGTATATACACTAAAAACTAGAAGCAAATAGAATATCTACCTTGGATGTTTGTTCATAATACAGTTAAGTCTGTATCGAGTATATAAAATAAAAGAGAGTGGTGGAGTATGATCATTAAGATGTTAATTTAGTAATAGCTTATTTAAACTACATAACAATTGTATATTAGGTTCCGAACTATATTATTGCAGTGACTTTAGGCGAAATTCTTGAGGATGGTAACTAAATACAAATATGATGACACTATTAAGAGTCGTATTTGATTCTATGGGATAGAGGAAAACATGAAAAAGACATGGTTTGACGAAGTTGAAGATGTATTTTTCATGTTGAAGACCATTACTCATTACAAGGTAAAATTTCAGATCTCCTTTTCTATTATCCTAAGTTGTTTATTTTTATATGGAATTTCCAAGATGCACCGGTTGCAATTAAAGGGGGGGCTCAACCCGGAAGCATGCCATCAACTGATGAAGTCAAACAATTCTTAGCTTTCGACGCCTATTATGAAGAAGAGATATGCTGCTACTAAAAACAATCAGTATACGTGGCGAACACGTCTGTTGTAAGTGTGAATTTGTAACTGTAATTGTGATCTAAATCAATTTTAACTGTAATGCTAATTGTGATCGTAATCTATAATATATGCACAAAAAAGTTTATAATTATTATTTTCATTTGTTTATGATTTATGATTTATTATTTATATCTAACTAATTTTCAAATACAAATAACTAAACTTTTTATACAAAACTGACCCGTTATAGACCAAATCATAGTATTTGTGTATTGTAGAAGATTATAGATCTCAACTGGTTGTTTACTCTAACAGTGGAAATGTAGTTTTTTTAATGATCTTAATAGTGGAATTGTTTATATTGGTTATGAATGGGACTCAAAAGAAAGGTGGAAGACCATGAAACCCAAGATGCAAAGCTAAGGCACTGGTTTTATATTTTGTTGCAATGTAGGCCAAAGATTTATATGTA
This sequence comes from Glebionis coronaria, assembly GCA_025667525.1. NCBI lineage: Eukaryota > Viridiplantae > Streptophyta > Magnoliopsida > Asterales > Asteraceae > Glebionis > Glebionis coronaria. Next base: position 553,267,134 of record CM046874.1, read on the forward strand.
GAAGAGAGAATTGTCTCTGTGGTCATCCGGGTTTAACAGATATAGTCCTTTTACTTTTTTTCTCGAGTTTAGTCCCTATGGTTGTGACTTATAACGGGTTTGGTCCCCTGCCCATATTTTCTGTTAGTTTGACCGTTAAGTGTTGGTTTAGAGGATTGAAATGACATAAATACCCTTTTACAAATAGTCCCTGTGGTTTATGGGATGTAACAAATTTAGTCCCAAATTTTTTTTAACTTTTTAATTAATAAGATTGCTATTTTTTCAATTAAAATAATTGGAAAATATTTTAAAAATTCTTTAATCAATCAAAAATTAATTTTTTTTAAAACATTCGAATTTTCAAAAACAAATATTAAAAATTCAAAATTTATATTATAAAAGTTTTTTTTTTGTTTTTTTACTATTCTAAAGAAATGTATTTTTGTATAAAAGAAATATTATTTTATCTCTATCCTTTTTATATAAAAGAAATATTATTTTATTAATTTTAAATATTTTAAAAAACTTTTCGAATTTTTTTATATACATATATTCTTTTCGGATCAAGAAATCTTGGCTAAATACTTTAAAAGAATAATTTTAAAATTGATATATTCTATTAGAAAAAATTTCAATTCTTTTTTTTTTCAAAAACTTCACAAATTTGAACGATTTTCTAAGAAAAATCGAGTATTTTTAAAAAAATTCTAAGTTTTCTTTGACAACATTTTTACTCTTGAATAAAATATTCGATTTTTTTTTAATATTTGACTTTTTTAATAAAATATTAGAAAAATTGGTATTTTTTTATAAAATTCGACTTTTTTTACAAAACATTTGAAAAATATTATAATATTTTTTTTTTCAAAATATTTAAAAAATATTCGAAATTTTTTCTAATAGAATATTTGAAATATCTAAAGAAACTGTAAAATTTAGCCAAGATTTTGTTCTTGATCCGAAAAGAATATATATATTCTAAAAAAATGTTTCGTGTAATCTTTTTATATTATAAACTTTTTAAAGACATTCGAGAATTTACAAAAATAAATAAAAATTTCAAACTTTATATTTTAAAAGAACTTTTTGGTATTTTTTTGAACACATTCGAAACCTTTTTATTAAAAATTTTGAAATTAAAAAAAATTGAAAATATAAAAAATTTCAAATAAATTTTGAGATTTTTTGAGTTAAGGAATATTCAAAACTTTAAAAAAAAAATTTCAATTTTTTTTATAAATATTCGAATAATTAAAAAGTTAAAAAAATTTTGGGACTAAATTTGTTACATCCCACAAACCACATGGACTATTTGTAAAAGGGTATTTATGTCATTTCAACCCTCTAAACCAACACTTAACGGTCAAACTAACAGAAAATATGGTCAAGGGACCAAACCCGTTATAAGTTACAACCACAGGGACTAAACCCGAGAAAAAAAAGTAAAAGGACTATATATGTTAAACCCGGATGACCACAGGGACCATTTTTGCAATTCTCTCTATGTAGAATCCATTTCATTTAATACTTAAATATGTTAAATTTTAGGAAAAACCCCGTGCGTGCACGGGAATTATAACTAGTAGTAATTGCGTGTCACGTTGCGAATCACAGAACAAATGGCATACAAAGCATTGATCATAATTATATGATTTTGAAATACAATTGATACAAATATTGTTTTAGTACAATCAGTTGAAATGTTGAATATCAGTTGTTACAAGTATCCCAGTGAAAAATAGATCCCTAGTTATTTTTATTCTCTTAAATGATGCTCAATGCATTCTCAAATAATCCAGCTTAATTTCTTGAGAAAAACATGCTTAAAATAGTCAACATAAAGTTGGTGAATTCATAGAGTTTTGTAAAATAATAGTTCAGGACTGTAAATTGTCCTACATAGTGTTGCACAAAGTTTGATATAAAAATCAAGTGTAGGATCTCAAATATCCCATATAGTATTTCATAAGGTTTGATAAAAATCAAGTTCAGAAATATCAAAGTGTTCCATATAGTAATGCATTAAGTAATATAAAGTAAAGTTTAGGACCGCAAACATCACAAACTAGTATTGCACCAAGCCAAATACTATAAAGTAACTACATTTCCTATTGCCCGAAACTGAGACTTTGACAGTAGGTGGCCTTGTTAGGGGCTTTCTTCGCCTTATTATAAGGCACCCATTATTCCGTCCCGACATGATAAACACCTGTTGTCCCGGCCAAGACACAGTGAGCATGACTCACCCAGATGGAGATGGTCAATCCCAAATAGATCTATTTATAACATTCAGGCAATTCAACAATTTTAACAGTTTCAGTTCACGGGTCATGAGGAATTTTACAATAGGCAAATGTAATTAAAGGTAAAATTTAGTTTGCGTCATATAAAATATGTTACTTGTTTTGTCTCACAGTATTAATCAACAGTTTAAATATAAGTATAAGGCCATGATCTCAAGATGTTACAATCATATTATCAAAACAATTTATAGTTCTTTAGTAGCATGTCTCCCCCTCGCGGGTTAGTAAAAACATAAAAGTAGTGAAATGCGAGGCTATGAACTCACCTGAATAATACTGCTCGAGGTTGATCAAAGTATACAAGTTATGGTGCACACAGTACATCAAATACCTAAGTAATTGAGTTGGTCTTGGTATATACAACAAATAAAAAATGTATGCAGTTTAATTACTCATACGTTCGTTCTCGTTATTAATAGGTCACAATATATTTAATTATTTATATATACGGTTATGACAAAGATTATATGTGCGTATTGTTTGTTTACTGTTTACGCGTACCCTTGATGGTTAAAAAGATATACATATTTGTAGTCTTTGTTGATAAATAAATTATTAAATTTATTTAATCATTTATAAGGTTCCAAAATAATTAGTAAGAATGTATTAGTCATTAATCCGAATTTAAAACATGTTTCCCTTTGGTAAGAACATAGTATTTCTATTCCAAAAACTCTTAAAATCGTCCCTCGTGTACCAACAGTGGCTAAATTAAGCTAACAGTGGGTACCATTAAGAAAACTGTGGGTATATTATGAAAACAGTGGGTATATTATGAAAACAGTGGGTACTTTAAGAAAGCAGTGGGTACTTTAAGAAGACAGTGGCTATAATAAGAAGACAGTGGTAAGTTTTAGGCAGCAGTGGTTATTGTACACTAACAGTGGCAGATTTAGACTAACAGTGGTAAATTAAGGTTAACGGTGGAAGATTTAAGGTAACAGTGGTAATATCAGAACTAACGATGGTAAGTTTTACCTTATGATAATTTCTGTTAAAGCCGAGACACACCCCTATCGCTACCAATCATCAATCTAAAGTGCCCCGTCATCATCAGCAGTCCCAAACTCCTCCTTATCAGCAGCATGCGCCTTATCAGTATATCCAAACACTCCCTAATCAATAGATCCAAACACCCCCCAAAACTGCTGCTCTTATCAGCATATCCAAACACCCCTTTTCGACAGTTAGGGGCAGATCCAAACACCTACACTGCATTTTTATTCTAGCCAAACTATCACCCCCCTCGTTTTTATTAACTTGCACTAACCAACAGCCTACCTTGGCTGTTCTTTTCTGCCGAATGACCACCCATCTACCGATCTATATAAATAAAACAAACACCCTCGCTGGTGTAGTTGCAACCCAAAACAACAACTAAAACACCCTGATGGCTGCATATAAATCCGTATCAAACATTCCCAAGAATGATGGCTGTTGGTGGCGGCTGTGGTGGTTAACTGACGACAACAACCATCAAATCTATTGGTTCGATCTGCTGGTGACAGTAGTGTGATGAAGATGGTGACGGCGTTGTTGATGTGGTCTCGGTGGTGGTGTGATGAACGTGGACGCAAGGTGGTATGGTGGTCGTGTGGTGATGGCTGTTAGATCTTGTGGTGTTTCATTGGTGGTTCGAACAGAAGGTTGGCGGTGTTGCGTGGAAATGACCATGACTGTGGTGATGGTGATATGATGGCGGGGTTGTGGTGTAGATAGTGGTGGCGGCTGTGTGGTTTAGACCACAACAGCGGCGGATGGTTAATGGTGGTTTGAACCATGGTGGGTGACGATTTATGGTGGATTTATATGGTGCATAACATAGATCCACACGATCTATTAATATAGGATGGTGGTGACATATTTTCCGGTGGCCGGAATACTCGCCGGAAAAGTGACGGCTGTCAAAGAGGAGGGATATGTGTGTTTATTATTTAGGTTTAGGGTTTGTGGGTATATGAGGTAATACCCTAGTTTTGTTTATATATACTAAAAAAACTTTGATAAAATAAAGTGTAAGGTTTCCGATAACGCAGGGACTAGAGTGTAATTTTTATTATAACTTTCGTTAATAATTGTTTCGGGGCCCGTTCATATTTTATAAAATTAGATTCGTCTTACGACATTTGCGCCATTAATCTTAAAATAACTTCTTCAATAAAATAAAGTATTTATATGACTTATAATTATGAATAATGTGTTCGTTCAATTAAATGACGATTATTTACCGTTTGTCCTAAAAACGTATCGTTTTAATAACATGACTTCCCATTAAATATCTTGTTCACTTTTACGATGAAATATTAAACAATTAAATCGTTTTATCGAAATACTTTTGAATAATTAAATATAAATTTAATTTATGAGTGTAATTATAAGTTGTATTTTAAATATGACGATATGTATCATAGTGAATTAAAATACTCCATTATTTTTATACACTAAAATGATGATATTTGTACGTAATAAGTCTTGTGATGATGTATCGTAAAGGTGGTCTGTAAAATATTAAATAATGAATGGTAATAATAATGAAGTCGGTGACGTGTCAAAAGCCCAAATTTTAGGGTTTTATAGAGAGGAGCTCTCGGTCAACTTTAAGAGAGAATAGATTATCTCTCTCGAGGTGCAATAATTATATCCACAAGAAAGTATAATATATGTAAGTACTAATTGGGTGGTACACCACTCACCACTTTCACCCTTGAAAGACCCCCAAGGAAGCGGAGAAACGAGGCGGCGCGTAGCACTTAAGAGCATGCTTCTTTAGAATGTGAAATACACTCGTCATACACCCCCACACAGTGGCCTCTTTCTCAAGTTCAAGTAGATTGCAGTATTTATCTATTGTGCCTTAATTAAATTTGATCGATACACATACTTAGGACCGGAACGCCCCCAAATATGGTGTATTGCGTCGGCAATACTTATGGAAGTAGGTGAATTGGTTGTTCGTATCTACGTATACTTATTTACATATAATAATATATCAAAAATATTTTTGTATTTATTGAGCTTTTAAGAAAATATAGTATGTACGTAAAAACGATGGAAACCAATATATACAATATATTTTTGGTGTAATCTTTTAGGAAAAAGATTACTTTTTTTGAGTTTTTTATTTTTTTGGTTCAATTCTTAGGAAAGAATTGATTTCGTGGTTTTTTATTTTTTTTATTTTTTATTTTTTATCTTTTGGATTATGATACGTAAAAGGAACGTTCACAAGGTGAACGGATCCCAAAATCTAATCGAAACCGTCAATCAATCGTCAATCGTAATGTCATGAACCGGCAGCGACGCCATTTAATATTTGATTTTTCGTATTGTTTCTCTCGGTCTTATCGAATTGATTTCAAGTTTACTAGCAAAGACTTAATTGTTTTTGGTGAATAATAGGCTTGATTGATATTTAAGCTACTTGGTAAACAAAGCACCCAAAAATGTAAAAATAGTATCTTTAACTACGTATACATACTAATCTAAAAACACGTTACACGTACAAAATTTAAAGCTCAAAATACTAGTTTAAACAAAATACAACAAACTAATTTACCAACTAACAAATGCAACCAATTCTCTAACTAACTTTATCTAAGTGGAAATCAAATTTATTTAAAACTACACCAATTTTGTAACAATTAGAAAAACGTCAACTAAAATTGGTTTAGAAAAATCTGGCCCAAACGAGAATTCTAATAAGCTAGCCCAACCGAATCTTAAGTTTCAGTAACTACGGCCCTGTTTAGTTGATGAAAATTTTCTATTTTTTCAGAAATTTTTTCATTTGAAAACTAAAAAACAGAAAAGTTGTTTAGTAGCATTATTTTTCGAAAATTTTCTAAAATTTCAAAATTTTCATTTTCCAAATTTATATTGAAAATTGGAAAACCCCATATTACCCTTTTCTAAATTTTCAACTTTTTTCTAGAAAAAGAAAACTCCCCTCTTTTTCAGAAATTTGAAAACAGAAAAATATGAAAAATTTCCACAACTAAACACACCCTAAGGGTTTGTTTACTTTTTTTAGTGCTACCATATTAGCCTCTTAACTAGCTTCTTAGTGGGAAAAGGGAGGTTTTTATGTGAGTGTGTAACAAGAGGTTCAAAAGAATTTAGGCCCACAACTTTTCCCACTAAGAGGCACAAAAAGAAAAGAGGGAAGTGCAAAAATCATCCCTTTGCTATGTCGAAAAATCGAATTACATCCTTCGTTAGTTTTTTGGACAACAGCCATCCCTCCGTTAGTGCGCGGGGCACAATACATCCCTCGTGGACTAACGATGCAAATGTTTTTCGTTAAGAATTAACAAGATTTAAAGAGAGGGTATCCTTGTCTTTTTCTTTTTCCAGGGATGTATAGTGAACTTAATATAACATGTTTCGAAAAACAAATTTATTTTCAAAAAAAAAAGTTATTTTCGAAAAAAAAAGTTATTTTCAAAAAAAAAAAAATTTGAAAAAAAAGTTTATTTTCATTAAAAAAAGTTTAATTTTCGACAAAAAAAGTCTAATTTTCGAAAAAAAAAAGTTTTATTTTCGAAAAAAAGTTTTTTTGAAAATTAAACTTTTTTTTCGAAAATAATTTTTTTTAAATAAAACTTTTTTTTCGAAAATAAATTTTTTTTTTGAAAATAAAGTTTTAATTCGAAATAAAAAATTTTCGAAAATAAAATAAATTTTTTTCGAAAATAAAACTTTTTTTTCGAAAATAAATTTTTTTCGAAAATATTTTTTTTTTTGAAAATAAGTTTTTTTTCTAAAATAATTTTTTTTTCCGAAAATGAAATTTTTTCGAAAATAGAATAAAAATTTTTTTTGAAAATTTTTTTTTTTTTTTAAAATAATTTTTATTTTCAACATAAAACTTTTTTTTTGAAAATAATTTTTTTTTTCGAAAATAATTTTTTTTAAACAAGTTATGATAAGGTTCATCATACATCCCTAGAAAAGGAAAAAGACAAATATGCCCTCTCTTTAAACCTTGTTAATTCTTAACGAGAAAAACATTTATATCGTTAGTCCATGAGGGATGTATTGTGCCCCGCGCACTAACGGAGGGATGGCTGTTGTCCAAAAAACTAATGAAGGATGTAATTTGATTTTTCGACATAGCACAGGGATGATTTTTGCACTTCCCTCAAAAGAAAAAGAAACACCCCTAAGTGTCCATTAAAGGCCTAGTAAGACTTAACATTCAAACTGTTTAAACCAATTGTATCTTGTACATCTACTACACTATTTGTTTTTATAAAATGAATCTATGATAAGACTACTTAAAGGTAAGGTACTGACTTTTTATAAAACAAATCTAACCAAATTTCAAAGTCCACATTTTTTCTTTAGCAATTTCCTTTTTAAAGGTAGGTTGTTGTTGAATTTTACTAGCTAAATGGTATAACAAATATATAGTCTAACTAAAAATTTGTACTACTACAAATCAAGTAACAAGCTAACATTCTCGAATTTAAGAACTGCAGTTCAACAGTTAACTAACAAATTGTATTCATAGCAAGAAACCATTACACTTCAACTAGCAATTTACTCTACAAAGACCTACAACTAATTACTATACTTGTATGCAGAAAATTAACAAGGAGCACACCTGCTCATCCAGGCCTGTCCGTTGATGGTGTTTTGTAACTTCTTCGATTGTGCAGCTACTGGACACCAAAACTCAGCATTAGAACATGATCACAGCGAACTAAAGTCCACAGCCCGTCCTAATGATCCGAAGCTAAACCTCTGTAGTAGAAAGCTATGCAGGATCGAATCAATTCTTATTCGAACTAAAGACTCATCTACATTAACAGGAAACCATCGTCATTCTCCTTCTTTACTGCATCAAGATCTGTTTGTTGTAGGCGAAGCTTCGTCATCTACTGAACTATGGTCTCGAACTATAACTCATCAGCTTGAATTAAAAATCACGGCTTCAACTAATCAATTTAAACAGCCACTAACTAACTCTACAAATCTGAATCTCTGATCTTCAAAAACTCTTTTCAAATCCTCCTTTGATGGCGTGCAACGGCCAAAACTGAAATAGACTTCAAACCAAATCACAAACTAATTATTCAACCAATCCACTTCAACTTTGAGCACCAAAGAACTAATTCAGCTTATTTGAATCAAAACACAGCAACTACACTAATCGAACTACTAGTAACCAAAACTGACTTGCATTCGAGAACGATAGGCTGTGATTTGTCACAGCCTGCTACTACTCTGAATTCTTTGCGAAAAGCTCGATCAACAAGGATTTAATAAAGCTCCATCTCAGCTACAAACTAATCTGTATGAATCACCATTCTAACATAACTACAGTCATCCGTAACACTAACTGTATCAAAAGTGAATTCGAACTGCTACTCCTATAAACTGCGAACAAATGCGAGTCCATCATGGAAGTTCCAACTGAAACAACTCAACATCAATGTGACTCCAATATCTTCATCATAACATCAACAAAATGTATCAATTATGAACAGTAACACGAACTGGAACAGTATGCAGAAAAGATAAAGCAAGAATAGAGTTGAAGAGGAATTGAATGAATTTTATTGAAGTGATGGTAAAAAGTTGTTACAACTACTTTGTAACTAATCCTAACCGTCTAGTGTATGTGTGTCAAACACACACTAGAGGTATAAAATATGGGAGGAAAACTCAAAACTAATAACTATGTGAAAAATCACACACTAACTACTACTTCCAAATGAAGAGATACATGAGTATTTATAGAAGATGGAAGTGAGATTAGGAGTGTCTTTGACGTGGCTGGACGAATTATAATCTGACACGTGTTCATCATTCTGTTAGGGTTCTTTGTAAAAGCCCAGATTTGGGGATTTTATGAATTGCTGATGAAATTGAAATTAAACACTTGGAACACGTTGCTCGAATGACGTAGAGTAGTTTCCATCTTCAAAGTCCATCTTTTCGTCTTTAATTTGTGTAGAATTTATCCTGGTGACATGGCAGCTTTCAATTGGCCAATGGATATGCACACAGATCGTTATCTATATATGGAAAAATGATTGGTCAAGCTTTTGCAATCCATGTGACGTTGAATCTTGCCTTATAACTAGTCCACGTGAGCATCACTAGAAACCTTTATAATCTTTTGTCATTTCCAGTCCCCAGGCTTTATTATTTTTGGCATGTTTTTATTCTTTGATAATATACTTTGAAAAGCTTCACTTAAGTCCTTAAACTTTGGAGAATGGCATTTCCAGTCCTTGCATCTTCATATAATTGGCAAGTATGGTCCTTGGTGACTTGTTTTGTCCTTCTTCAGTCTTTTATCAAATATTTCCCGTAAAAGCTCGTATTTGTTTCATATGTACATGTTTTGCCTGAAAACACATAAACACAGAATACACGCGTAATTTTGATAATATAAGATATAAACTGATATTATTTTTCGTGTTTTAAGTGGTTTTTGGGTTATAACTGATGAGTATTTTCACATTTATCATACCTCAGTGTCTTCATTAGAAAGAGCCATTAGACCATGCTCTTCTTCTTCTTCATGTGCTTGAGCCCAGTTGACCACTCCATCTACTGTAACCAAAGCTTTAGTTCCTTTTGGACTCCATAGATTTCTGCAATCTCCTTTTGGAACACTTTCAGAGACTCTTGGGCTGGTCCTTTTGCTATTCTTGGATTTCTGGCTGCTACTTTCAGCTTTTCCTCTCTTGCACTCCCTGGCAAAGTGTGTAACACCCCATTTTGACAAATGGAATATCACAGGATAATTATGGCGCGTCATCAAAGCATGCAAGGTAAATGTCTAAAATATTAAATGACCATAAAAGGAAATACCGGAAACAAACATCGGTAGTCCAACATAAACTCACACACATAAATATAAGTACTGAAAGGAAAGGAGTAAACAATATCCAAAAGAAATAAAGTAATGTAATGTATGAATATGCATAAAGTAATGAAGGCTAGATAGCTTCCATCCGTATGCTCATACTCTCAAAGTCCTACGAACGTCCCTGAGTACCTGCCGTTTGAGAACATGTAAAGGAAAACGGCTGAGCAAAACGCCCAGTGAACGGATATATAGCATAGCATGAAATGACATAAGCACAATAAGACTAAAAGCAGCAGAAATGTATAAGTCTTAGATAACCTGGAACATGTTCATAAAACTGGTTTTATAGTTTGAAAAGACTTAGGTTTTATAGGAAAACTGTATTTAATTTTCCAATAGCCCATATAGGTCATGAGGTTCACTGTGCATGAATACATAGAGGGGTGACCTCATCATGCAATTAGAGGGTATGCATTCAATTAAATTAGTCTGGGTAGGAGGGATCAACTCCTTGTGAAGGATGCAAGGCACACACCATATTCACCATGAAAATACTGTAAAAACATGTAACTAGGATGCACCCATACGCTCCACATGATAATATAAATATATGGTCAAGACTAAAAAGGGACGCCACGAGCAATCACTCCGCCGTGGGGAAGCCATAACACTAGTGCCTCCAGTGTTATGGTTATGGTACCTGATACATAGATTTTGCTAGTTGAAAAGTTCGTTCTCGGTGTCTTATCGAATTGATCACGGTTTGAAGTGGAGAAATCGTTCTTGGTAACTAAAAGGGAAGTTTGGATTCCTATTTCTACTTAAAAGGTAAAAGCGAAACGTACTAAAAATAAACCAAAAACAAATAACTAATAATAAAGGAGCAAAACAAATAATAAAACGTAAATTAAATCGAAACAATTAATAAAAATAAAACTAAACGAAGAAATTAACTTTTGACTGAAAAATAAAATTAACCTAATGAAAAAGGAGAAAATAAAACTAAGATGGTACTTTAAAGCTAAACAAGGCAAAACCTAAGGCGGGTACTAAATAAAAGATAAAACTTGAACTATACAAAAAATATTAATTTTAAAATTAGACGAAAAATTCAACTAAAAATACGTAACTTTCAAAATAAAAATCGTAACAACTTTCAGATTAAACTAAACGATTACGGAACAAGAAACAAGCAAGCAGGCAGGTTGCTCAAGCAAGCAGCCAAGTTAACATGTCAAAATTGGCGCCAAATTAATTCTTTGGTTCGGTAAATTGTGCTTGTTCGGTAAATTGTTTTTGTTCAAATTGTCTTTGTTCGGAATTTCCTTTAATTTGTTCGGGATTTTGGTGCTGGTTCGAAAAAAAATGTTCTGTTCGGTATTTTTTTTTTTAAAAAAAAAACAAAAAAAACCTTCTTCGGAATATTTTGGAAAAGGCTTGGTTCGGGAAAAATTAATACTCGTTCGGTATTTTCACTTGGTTCGGGAAAAATGGTTTGGTCGGCAAAAATTGCTCATTCGGAAAAAATGATTGGTTCGGTAAAAATGGCTCGTTCGGGAAAATAAACTGGTTCGGGAAAAAATAGTTCGTTGGGGAAAAACTGGGCAAACTAAACAGTGACGAAACAAAACAATAGGGAACACGAATTTAACCAAAATCAACCATAATCAATCTAAAATTTAAACTAAACTAACCACTAATAATCAACTAACAATAATAAATCAAACCAAATCAACAAAACTAACAAAACCCACTAGATTTTAGAAAGCCAAAATCAACCAAGAACAAAACTTAAAAGCTTAGGATCAAGAAGAAAAAGAAGAACAAGATTATAGGAAAGCTTATATTAAAGATTTAGATTCAAACAAATAAAGGTAAAGATTAAACTCACATGAACATGGATGGATTGAAAGATTAAGAAAAGTGCCAAACACCCTAATGGTGTTGGTTTCTACGAACCAAGAACAAAAAAAAAAGAAAAATAAAACTAACTAGTCTATTTTTTTTGGAGAGGAGGTCCTATTTATAGGCCTTGTGAGTGGGTAGGTGAGTGGGCTTTTCTCCTTTCTTTTTGTCTTCTCGTCTCTTCAATAAAGTTGACATTTTCGACTTCGATTCGAGATTCGTCGATGAATAAATTCAACTCATCTCGACTTGAGTTCTTCGACATATATAAATCTTCCATCTTTGGTCCTTTTCTTCGATAAATCTTCAAATAGGCCCATTGACTTCAAATCTTTTGCACTCTTGGACTTTAGACTTCGTCTTTCGTCTTTTTCTTCGATAAAAACCGTGCAATCCCATGTTTTCTTCAATATCTATCCGTTTGGCTCTGAAACATAACAAAAACACAAACCACGCATAATTCCAAACAAGTGACATTAAATACGCGTTTTGGTCTCATTTTAGCAAGCAATAAGTGGTAAAAGGATGGGTGTTTTCACACCTATCAAATCCCCTACACTTAACCATTGCCATGCCCTCATGCAATGCTACATATTAAGGCAAAAACTTTACACTTTTCTCATAGTCAATCAACCTTGGCCTTATTAACATAAACTACTACTACTAGAAACAAAAATTTAACCACTATAACGAAATAAAAGCTTTAGGGAATCACTTGGAAATTGCTACATGGAAATAACTCGCAAAGAGATCTAAGACTTACATTAGGGCTTTGGTGCTATGAAGATTTGTCACCCTCAAGTTTCACGTTCCCCAAACTAAGCTTAAAAACGAGATCATTGTTATTATAGGTTAGCAAAACAAACACTTACACACATGGCTTAATTATACACTTAAACTCCCTTATTCCTAGGTGTATCTCTTATATTTTATTTTTGTCTTAGAATGATCATGAAGATACATTTTTGGACTTATTTCGATAATTTATTAGGCCGAAAATAAAGTAGGACGATTTGATCAATAGTTAGCTAAAGGACAAAATCTCTTAAAACTGCTTCTCGAGACCTCAAAAAGTTCATATCTTGGCATAACTCGCTTCACAATTTGAGACCTTTCTCGGACCGATATTTGGCATGTACTTCATACTTCGAATCTTGAGAGACGTTCTTGAATTATGGTCTTCTCTTCATTTATAGAATTTCTTCACTTGGAGTATTTTGAGAGATACTTCAACTTTGTTGACCACGACTTCATCATTATTTCTTCAATCTTTATTTGGGATTTTGAAATACAACGATCCGCCTCCTTTTCGGACTTGGATCTATTTATCCTCATACCTTGTTAGGGTCTTTTCGGATAGACTTCTCCATGATCTTTAAGGGAGTTGATTGCTTTATCGTGCGTCTTGATACTTCATATTGATTATGGGCATAATGCTTTTCACATCATCTTGGATCTTTAGCAATAAAATGGAATCCTCATGCCTTGTTAGGGCCTTTTCGGACTCGCTAATCTTCGCGCCCCGCTTCAATAAGTTATGCCTTGGCTATGAACTCTTATCATTACCGAGCAACTTCTAAACGATTTTGGGCTAGAAGCTAAGTAACTTTTCAAATCGTACGACCTTACTTATTGTATTTATTCATTTAAGGCGATGGGAGGAAAAGCTTATACTTACACCAAGTGTGCTTATGCAAGAATACCGACTTATAATTGACTTCTATCATTTCTCGTTTTCCACAATTTAAAATCTCAAGTAATGAGACTCGTGGATGCTTAGCCTAATAAACCAATTAAGGTCTACATGGTTAAGGATACTAGCTATAATAAACTTAGATAAGTAAATTCGGGTTGAGTCAAAATAATCATAACGGGCCTAATATATCAAAGACTTCTAAACTTGCTAAACCACTTTATTAATATTTTTGATTTTTCTTTTATTTTTGACTTTATTATGGGATATATACATATGATAGCAACGATAAAAGAAAAGAAATAAAAGACATAAAAATTTAAAAATTACTACCACTTGGCCAAAGTTAATTAAAAATTTGAAAAATGTCGAAAAAGACGATTTTCTGGTTAAATGAGGACATTTTAATGGAAAAGCCCACTTATTACTTCGATAGAAGTCTCCCCTACACTTAATATAAACATTGTCCTCAATGTTTAAGCATGTGAGAAAAGGCTCCCCTACACTTATGACATTGTGTACGTTGGTTAAATCAAGCTAAGGAAGAGACAACTAAAGTGATCAATTTCAAGTTTTATGTATGTACAAAATTGAATCACGATAGTTGAAAGATAGAACCGGATTTGTGGATAACACGGGAGCACGGTTCGTCAAAGATTCCAAAAGTGCACTTATCCCTGCAATCACATCACCACACAAACACAAACAACCTATATAGCTCCCCCTACACTTAGGATGAAAAACGGAAAGGGACGGATAGATACTTGGGTTGCCTCCCGACGAGCGCTTGTTTTTGTTAACCGAGTCACGAGCCTGACTCGGTCCCGAATTAATTCAAAGGAAAGGTGGAGAGGGATGGAATCATCTCATGCGAGATGTCCTCCCCAAAGTACAACTTCACTCGTTGGCCATTCACCTTAAAATTAGGTCCATTAGGCTGAGCTAGCTCGATAGTTCCATATGGAAAAATATTAGCAACGATGAATGGGCCAGACCAACGAGATTTCAGTTTCCCTGAAAAGATTTTCAACCGAGAGTTGAAGAGTAAAACTTTATCACCAATGTTGAACTCCTAGTTTTTGAGCTTAGCATCATGAAAGAGCTTGGTCTTCTCTTTATAGATCAATGAGCTTTCATAAGCCTCATTCCTAAGTTCATTTAACTCATTGAGTTGGATTTTTCTTAAGTCACCGGCGTTGTTGATATCAAAATTAGCTCATTTCAAGGCCCAATAAGCCTTGTGCTCCAACTCAATTGGGAGGTGGTATGCCTTCCCGTACACAAGACGATAAGGTGTACAACCAATCAGGGTCTTATATGCGGTATGGAAAGCCCACAGAGCATCATCAAGTTTATCGGCCCATGAGGCACGATGCTCTCTCACGGTACGTTCCAAAATTCGCTTTAACCCACGGTTAGAGATCTCTGCTTGCCCATTAGTTTGTGGGTGATACGCGGTGGAAAGACGGTGATTGACACCATACTTAGCCATGACTCTTGCGAATTGGTCATTGCAAAAATGAGTCCCGCGATCACTAATAATAGCACGAGGCACACCGAATCTAGCAAATAGTTGTTTCAAAAAGTTAACAACCACCCTCACATCGTTAGTGGGTAAAGCTTTTGCTTCAACCTGTTTCGAAACGTAGTCAACGGCTACGAGGATGTATTTGTTCCCTTTAGAAGATGGAAATGGCCCCATAAAGTCGATGTCCCATACATCAAAGATTTCACATTCTTGTATGAAATTTTGAGGCATCTCATCTTTATGTGTGATCTTGCCTTGTCTTTGGCAAGCATCACAATTTTTAACCATTTCGTGAGCGTCACGATAAATGGTGGGCCAATAAAATCCCGAGTCAAACACTTTCTTCGCGGTGAAGTTGGGACCAAAGTGACCACCGGTGGGTCCTTTGTGGCAAGCTTCTAGAATATCTAGAGCTGCGGGTCCGTCAACACACCGGCGAATAATCAGATCAGCGCATTGTTTGAAGAGATACGGGTCATCCCAAAAGTAAGTCTTAACATCTTTAAAAAACTTCTTCTTTTGTTGGGATGTTAACCCGTCGATGAGAATTCCACCCGCCAAGTAGTTTGCAATGTCCGCAAACCACGGGGTCTCATCAAGATTCGAATGAATAGACATTAAGGCCTCAAGGGGAAAAGAGTCATTGATCTCTTGATTCGGATGATCCCTTGATAAGGATCCTCAAGTCTACTTAGATGATCCGCGGCTAGGTTTTCGGCTCCCTTCTTGTCACGAATTTCAATTTTAAATTCTTGAAGGAGCAAAACCCAACGAAGAAGTCTTGGCTTAGAATCTTGCTTGGTCAACAAGTACTTCAACGCGGAATGGTCCGTGTATACGATGGTGGTGGATAAAACAAGATAGGGGCGAAATTTTTCAAAGGCATAGACAACAGCTAAAAGCTCTTTTTCGGTTGTCGTATAATGCAATTGAGCCCCTGTCATTGTCTTGCTAGCATAGTGGATTGGTTGGAAATGTTTGTTTATCCTTTGTCCCAAAACCGCTCCAATAGCAAAGTCGCTAGCATCGCACATCAACTCGAAAGGTAGCTCCCAATTAGGGGTAACCAAGACCGGTGCCTTAGTTAGCTTGTCCTTAAGAAGATTGAAGGAGTCAATACACTCTTTGGAAAAGATAAAAGGAGTATCTTTTTCCAAGAGGTGGGTCATCGGGCGAGCGATTTTTGAAAAATCTTGAATAAATCGACGATAGAAGCCCGCATGGCCGAGAAAACTTATCACACCCTTCACGGTTGATGGTGGAGGTAATTTGGCTATGACATCCACTTTAGCACGGTCCACTTCAAGACCGGCTTTTGAAATTTTATGTCCTAGCACAATGCCTTCTTTTACCATAAAATGGCATTTTTCCCAATTTAGAACAAGGCGAGTGTCTTCACACTGCTTAAACATGCGTTTTAAATTGGTAAGGCAAGAAGAGAATGAGTCCCCAAAGACCGAGAAATCATCCATGAAGACTTCCATGGTTTGTTCAATCATGTCATGGAAGATAGCCAACATACACCTTTGGAAAGTCCCGGGAGCATTGCATAAGCCAAAAGGCATTCGTTTATAGGCAAATGTTCCGTAGGGACAAGTGAATGTTGTCTTCTCTTGATCTTGGGGATCAATGGGTATTTCAAAATAACCCGAGAACCCATCTAAAAAGCAGTAATATTCATTACCCGCTAGACGTTTAAGCATTTGGTCCATAAAAGGAAGGGGAAAATGATCCTTTCTCGTGGCATCATCAAGTTTGCGATAGTCAATACAAACTCTCCACCCAGTAACGAGACGAGTGGGAATCAACTCGTTGTTTGCATTGGGCACAACAGTGATTCCGCCTTTCTTAGGCACACAATGGACCGGACTAACCAAAGGTGAATCCGAGATAGGGTAGATCATGCCCGCATCAAGAAGTTTGAAAACCTCTTGTTTGATAATGTCGTGGATCTTGGGATTCACCCTTCTTTGGCTTTGAATAGTGGGCTTAAAGTCGTCCTCTATTACAATTTTATGTGTGCAAAAGTGAGGATCAATTCCACGAATATCGGAGATTTTCCAAGCAATAGCTTTTTTATGCTTTTTGAGAACTTCAATGAGACGAGTTTTCTCATCGGCTTTTAAGTCCTTAGCAATGATAACGGGAAGTTGATCAATTCCCTCTAAGAAAACATACTCGGGATGAGGAGGTAAGCCCTTAAGCTCAAGAGTCGGAGGGTCCTCAATAGATGGTGTAACTAACGATGGATCATCATTAGTCACCTCTTTAGGAGAAGGAGGAGAGAAAGGGTCTTCATTGAGAAGTTTCTCAAGGGTACGAATATCTTCTTCCCAATCGGTGGGAGAATCATCATATTTAAGATCGATTGTACCTAAGCTAGCTTCAAATTCATCCAAAAGAAAGTCACTTTCTCCAAAAGGTGTAAATGACGGAGCAATTGAGGCAACGGTCTCAACATTGGGAAGAGAAGAAAGACTACTTTTGCAAGCATCATTAAAGTACTCTTCACAAGCCTCATCAAGAACGTCAATACAATTAACTCTCTCGTATGAATAAGGCTGTTTAGAAATCATACCCATGTTGAAGACAATTTGATCGTCACCAACTCTCATTATAAGTTCGCCCGCGTCTACATCGATGAGAATGCGACCGGTCCTCAAGAATGGACGTCCTACAATCAATGGAACACGTGGGTCCATCTCGTAGTCAACGACAACAAAATCCGCCGGGAAGGTGAATTTGTCAACGCCAACGAAGACGTCTTCGGCTATCCCCACTGGATAAGCAACCGTACGGTTAGCTAATTCCAAAGTCATTTTGGTGGGGACTAGCTCGGGGAGAGATAATTGCTTCCAAACACTTAATGGCATTAAGTTTATACTAGCACCTAGATCGGCTAGGGCCATGCAATTCTCTACTCCTGGGAAGTTGCAAGGAATCAAGAAGCGACCCGGATCACCAAGTTTGGTGGGCAGTTTCCTTAAGAGAACCGCAGATCAATTGTCATTAAGTTGGGTCTGAGCAATTTCAAGAAGCTTCTCCTTGTCACTTAGAAGATCTTTAAACATCTTCGCATATTTGGGCATGTGAGCAAGAGCCTCAGCAAAGGAGATGTTGAAATTCAAATGTTTAAACATTTTAAGAAAGTTTGAAACTTGAATATCATCCTTGCTTTTGAGCTTCTCTTTCCTCAACCTTGAGGGATAAGGTATATCAGAGGAAGAGGAAGGCTTTAGAATAGTAGGATCACTCACAGCCTTGGGTGGTTGGGGGATGGGGTTAGAAGGTAGAGGGTTGGGGTAGGTTGTTCAATTTCCTTGTTCACAATCACGGGAGTAGGTGTAGGAAGCTCGGGTTCCGTATAACCTTTTCCACTTCGAGTAGTGATTGCTTTCATCTCCCCTCTTGGGTTAGCAACAGTGTTACTCGGAAGAGAACCCGAAGGAGAGGGTTGATTACTTTGGAAAAACGAACAAATCATATCACGTAAATCATTCGTTTGAGTGCTCATAGAGTTTCTCATATCAGCGCGAAGATCATTCCCTTGTTTCGCCATGTCATTCCTTAGCTCGGCTCGAATATCGCTCCCTTGTTTCGCCATGTCACCCTTCAAGTTAATGAATTGGCTTTGAAGATTCGTCATCATCTCTCTATTAGTCCTCATGTACGTCTCGAGGTCTTGATTCAATGTCGTTGGTTGATTGAGAGGTGGGGCTTGGTAAGCGTGAGTATTTCCTTGAGGTGGATATGGGTTTCTTTGGGATTGATATTGATTGGTAGCACGAGGCTGGCTTTGGTTATTTCGGTTATAGTTTTGTGGTTGGTTTTGGGTTTGAGGAGTAAAACCGGGTGGTGAAAGAAAATTGTTTGAACGATTTACGGTCTCCTTGAGGTCGAGCTTGATAGCCTCCCGTGGGATAGTTACCGTATGCCGCGTTAACGTTTTCATAAAATTTCCTTGGGTAGAAGGACAATCATTGTAAGAATGAGGACCACCACATGTTTCACAAGAAATAGCAAGAGCTTTAGCTTGTTGAGTTTGGTTAGTAGCCAAAATTTGCATACTTTTGCTAATTTCAAGAATGGCTCGTTCCATGGCGGACATGTCGGGGGTGGAAGAAGTAGATGAAACATTGACTCTCGGATTGGATCTTGAGGATGCGGATGAATGCCAATTCTTGTGGTGAGTAGTCATGTTTTCAATTAACTCTCTACACTCCTCCGGTCTCCTTTTCATAAAAGTACCACCGGCGGCGGCATTAATCGTATCACGATCACGAAAAGTGAGACCATTGTAGAAAGTATCAATGAGAGTGACGGGGAGCATGTTATGATTTGGACAGCGGTCGATCAGAACATTGTAGCTTTCCCAAGCATCAAAGAGTGATTCGTCATTTTCTTGAGTGAATCCACTAATTTGGTTACGAAGGCTCGTTACCATGGATGGTGGAAAGTAGCGCGATAAAAATCGTTGAGTCATGTCGTCCCATGTGCGAATTGAATTCTTAGGGAGACGGTCAAACCATTTCTCGGCATGGTGGGATAAAGTATGTGGAAAGAGGTGAAGGCGAAGAAAATCCAAGGTAACACCGGGTAAGTTCATGCTTTGGGTGACGGTAATGAATATGTCGAGGTGTTTGTTGGCATCATCATCCGGCAATCCGCGAAAAGGACAAGTATTTTGCACTTGTTGGATCATGTGATGCTTTAGCGAAAATTCAGGAGCCGTGATTTGCATCGGCGCAATCGGTCATCCGCGTCCATTCATCGTAGGTTGACATAACTCCTCCATGGTTCGTAGGTCGGGTTGGGGTGGGTTATTATTCATGTTGGGGTGAGGTGGATTATTATTAATGTGTACACCGGCCATGTCTAAATCTTGAAGAGTCTCGGGCTCAGGATAAGACGTAGATCGAGTACGCATACACTAAAAAGAAAATACAAGAAAATATTTTTGGTTTTTATAGGTTTTTAATGTTTTTGGATTTTTTTGAAAATTTTATATTTTTAGGATTTTTGAAATTTTTATGCGTTGAAAATAACTTTCCCGAAAGAACGGATCCCAAAATACAATCTTTCTCACAAAAAACCGTTAATCTTTACGAATAGAGCCTGCAACGGCGCCATTTAGTGATGCGGTATTTTCGTACACTATATTTTAGGAAAAACAAAGCGACAAAAGCGAGTAAGTATAAGTACGCACGTTTTGTGAAAAACGTCAATACCGATAATCGAGTTCGTTCTCGAGGAGGTACGATGTTTAGCCAACAATATTATACGTTATTTAATCGAATGATTACGCTTTTGGAAAGACGAAAAGAAAAGAAAAAGGAGATGAGTTATGCTCAAAGCGGACGAAAATGCACGAACGTACGAAAGTAAAAACGCGACCCAACGAAAAATTTAACCTAAAAAATTATTAAAAATTACTAAAAAGTCCTAAAAAACTTAATTAATAAGAAAACGTAAACCAAAAATTTTGAAATTTTTTAATTAATTTATATTAATTTTTTATTAATTAAAAAATATAAAAAAGAATGACTAAGAAAAGGACAAAATTGAAACTTTTTCTTTTGTAGACCAAAACTATATTAAATAAAAGCTAAAAAAATATTTTTTGAACTTTTTCTTAACTTTTTTTCTATTTTTAAAAGCCTAAAAACTAATTTAAAAAGAAAAATGCATAAAAAATAAACTATAAAAGGGAAAAATATAAAACTTTGCAGAAAAATATAAAATCTAATAAGAAATGTTACAAAAATAATAAAACTGAAAAATAAGCCCAAATAAGCTCGAAATAAGCTGTAAAGGCTGTTTAGCTTAAACTATAAATACGAAAAAAAGTATAAAGAAGAAATAAAAGAGATGGTAAACAAAAAGAAGTTATAGATCAGATGGTCAAGGGAGGTGGTGTTGCATCTGGTAGTGTTCTGAGGTCAGGGGTTCAAGCCCCCTCCACCACTTTTTTGAACAAATGCTGAAAATAAAACAAAAAAAAAGTGTATAAAAGGCAAATAAAAGGAGGAGTTAACCAAAAAGGTCCAGAGACCAGATAGTTAAGGCTTACGACATTTATCCTATAGGACTTGTGTTCAATCCCTGCTGTTGCTTTTTTTGGCAGATTTTATTTTTATTTTGCTTTTGGATTAAGAACAAATATCACACATAAGCAGTTTGACTTATGTGTAATATCTACGCACCAACATAAATGCAAGAATGATCACAGAATCCACAAACTAAGATTACACTAACAATAGAAAAAATTAGCTAAAAGAAAAGCTATGTAGTACGAGTGGAGCAAAGGACTAATAAGGCTAATTTTGAGTTTACTCTATCGAAGTAATAAGTGGACATATTAAATATTTACAAGTACTCTACGAGGACATATTAAAATATATTTTTAATTTATCATTTAAAATATATTTTTTCCCCGGCAGCGGCGCCAAAATGATAGTTGTAAATTTACGTCTTTTAGGAAAAAGTGCGTAATTAGGGCAAGTATTAACAAGTAGTTTAGGAAAACCACAAGTTATGACCCAAAGTGAGGATCGTTCTCAAAGAGGCTTGGTGTGTGTGTTAAAAGATGATTAATTATGTGATTATATTTATGAAAAGAGAAAATCGAAATGAGATTAGAAGAAAAAGATGGTTACGATGACGAATTAAAACTAAGACGAAATGTCGTACACGTGAAACCGTAAAAAGTAGAAAAATTAAAAATTTACCCTAAAAATTCCTATAAAATTACAATAAATCCTAAACAATGTAATTAGAGTTTACAAAAAATCAAAAATCACCCAAACCTTTTATTTAATTAAATAATAATTTTTTAATGCTAATTAAAGCCCAAAAATCAATTTAATTAACCAAAAGCCCAAAATGAGATTTTTTCAATTGTAAACCTCTAAAATGACTTAACTAAATTTAAAAATATTTTTGAAAATTTTAAAATTAATTAAAACTATTTAAAAATAATTAAAAACTATTAAAAACTATTAAAACTTAAAATAATTATAAAAATTAATCTAAGGACATTAAAAATATTCTAAAAATTTTAAAATTCCTAACTTAATGTATTTATCTTAAGAAAAATATAAAAACTTGAAAAATCTAAATTTTAATTTTTAACAATAAAATAATAATAAAATAATATTAAAAATCCAAAATTTATAAAAAATTCTAAAAACCTCCAAACTAGTTTATTTACCCTAATAAACACAGAAATAAAGTTGAAATTACAAAAATACCTCTAATGGGCCTTCAAATGGGCCAAAGTCCAAAACAGACCCTTATTGGGCCAAAATAAGCCCAATAAGAAAAGTGTTTATAAAAATGGCCCAAAAGCTCCTATCTGACCTAAAATTTGATTCTGAACACATTTTTTGAAAGGCCAAAAAGCTGAAAATGTGATATAAGCTGACTTATATCAAACAACTTATTCTTAATGGGCTTTTTGGCCCATTAAGCTATAAGCTGATGCCATAAGCTCAAATTAGACACACAAGCTACTTTTGAGTTACTTAAGACTTCTGTAAAAAGAAATTTGAAAAAAGTCCAAGGAATAAGCCTGAAAAAGCAATAAGCTATCTTCACAAAACGACAAAATAGTCGTTTTCGAGTTATAGGCCACCCCAAGAGCTGATTCAAGTTTCAAAAGCTTTTAAATGACTTAACTAAGCTTAATCAACAAAAAGTTTTCAAATAAGTTCACTCAATAAGCTAGAATAAGCAAATAAGCACTTCTTTAAAAGTCAATTTTAAGAGTTTTCTAGCAAAAAGTCAAAGTCTGATAAGCTCCATCAGCAAAGTAAAAATCTGCTTGTGTTAGTGTTCATCAGTAACCTATTTGTGCTTGAATCTTGATTTAGGCCTTGTATCATTGCATGAAACCTGTTTAAACTTGTTCATTTAAGTTTATTATAGCTTGTGTATGCTTTTGGTGCAATTTGGTTGGATGAATTTTGTTTAAATAGCTTATAAGTTCATAACTGCTTCTTTGCTCAAGTCTGGTGCATGTCTGGTGATTAAATGAATTAACTATACAAATTTGCTTATTGTGATTGTGAGTTCTTTGTTGTTATTGACTCCTTATGATCCACTGATCATTTGGGTGCCTTTGTGTAACCTGAATCTCCAAAAAAGTCACTAAAGACAAATAGGCAAACAAGTCAAGTAGTGGAAAAAGTTTCCACTGCTCAACATCCAAAACTAGCCCCTACTAGTGTAATTTTGCATTCAGCTTATTAATAAGCCATATTGGCTTATCCAGACCTGCAACAACTTACTTTTTGTGATCAATCTTCCTCATTTGACCCATTTGTTTGAACTGGAGCTTATTAGACTTTGACTTTGACTTTTTGCTAGAAAACTCTTGAAGTTGACTTTTAAAGAAGTGCTTATTTGCTTATTCCAACTTATTGAGTGAACTTATTTGAAAACTTTTTGTTGATTAAGCTTAGTTAAGTCATTTAAAACCTTTTGAAACTTGAATCAGCTCTTGGGGTGGCCTAGAACTCGAAAACAACTATTTTGTCATTTTGTGAAGATAGCTTATTGCTTTTTCAGGCTTATTCCTTGGACTTTTTTCAAATTTCTTTTTACATAAGTCTTAAGTAACTCAAAAGAAGCTTATGTGTCTAATTTGAGCTTATGGCATTAGCTTATAGCTTAATGGGCCAAAAAGCCCATTAAGAATAAGCTGTTTGATATAAGCCAGCTTATATCACATTTTCAGATTTTAGGCCTTTGAAAAATTGTGTTCAGAATCAAATTTTAGGTCAGATAGGAGCTTTTGGGCCATTTTTATAAACATTTTTCTTATTGGGCTTATTTTGGCCCAATAAGAGTCTGTTTTGGACTTTGGCCCATTTGAAGGCCCATTAGGGGTATTTTTGTAATTTCAACTTCATTTCTATGTTTATTAGGGTAAAATAAACTAGTTTGCAAGTTTTTAGAATTTTTTATAAATTTTGGATTTTTAATATTATTTTATTATTATTTTATTATTATTTTATTATTAAAAATTAAAATTTATATTTTTCAAGTTTTTATATTTTTCTTAGGATAAATAAATTAAGTCAGGAATTTTACAATTTTTAGAATATTTTTATTGTCCTTAGATTAATTTTTATAATTATTTTAAGTTTTAATAATTTTTAATTGTTTTTAAATAGTTTTAATTAATTTTAAAATTTTGAAAAACAGTTTTAAATTAAGTTAGGTTATTTTAGAGGTTTACAATTGAAAAAATCTCATTTTGGGCTTTTTGTTAATTAAATTGTTTTTTGGGCTTTAATTAGCATTAAAAAATTATTATTTAATTAAATAAAAGGTTTGAGTGATTTTTGATTTTTTGTAAACTCTAATTAAATTATTTAGGATTTATTGTATTTTTCTAGGAATTTTTAGGATAAATTTTTAATTTTGCTACTTTTTACGGTTTCACGTGTACGACATTTCGTCTTAGTTTTAATTCGTCATCGTAACCGTCATTCTCTTCTTATCTCATTGCTATTTTCTCTTTTCATAAATATAATCACAAAGTTAATCATCTCTCTACACAACACACTAGCCTCCTTGAGAACGATCCCCACTTTGGGTCATAACTCGTGGTTTTCCTAAATCACTTGTTAATACTTGCCCTAATTACGCTCTTTTTTCTAAAAGACGTAAATTTACAACCATCATTTTGGCGCCGCTACCGGGGAGGTATTTAGTAACAAATATATACTTACAAAAACTCATATTTTAATATGAATTTTCCTAAAGCTGGTACTAATAAAAGATAAAACTTGAACTTTATGAAAAAATATATTTTAATGTATAGATTTTGCTAGTTAAGAAGTTTCGTTCTCGGTATCTCTTCGAATTGACCACGGTTAGAAGTGGAATTATCGTTGTTGGTAACTAAAAGGGGGAGCTTTTGATCTATTTCTTTTTAAACGATAAATGCGTGAAGTAATAAAAATAAGCTAAAAGCAATTAACTAATTAAAGCGAAACAATATAAATAATATAAAGTGAATTAAAACGAAACAATTAATAAAGCTAAATCTAAAAGAAGAAATTAACTATCGACTCGAATATTAAATCTAGTTAATGAAAAAGGAGAAAATAAAACTAAGACGGTACTTTAAAACTAAACGAGACAAAACCTAAAGCGGGTACTAAATAAAAGATAAAACTTGAACTTTACGAAAAATAATTTTAAAATTAGACGAAAAATTCAACTAAAATACGTAACTTTCAGAAATAAAATCGGAACAACTTCCAGATTAAACTAAACGATTGCGGAACAAGAAACAAGCTAGCAGGCAGCTAGCTCAAGCTACCAAGCTAGCAGCTCACTTTTTGGCGGGAATATAATAAGTTGCCTAGCAGCCATGTCATTCTATTTCATGTTGGTTCGGAAAGTTTGGCGTTCGGGAATTCCGAACAAAAGGCTTTGTTCGGTATATTTTTTCTTTGTTCGGTATTTTGGGCTTGGTTCGGGAAAAATGTTTTGTTCGGTAATTTTTTTTTAAAACCTTCGTTCTGAATATTTTGGAAAGGGCTTGGTTCGGGAAAAATTGACTGGTTCGGTATTTTCACTTGGTTCGGGAAAAATGGTTTGGTCGGGAAATATTGTTCGTTCGGGAAAAACTGGGCAAACTAAACAGCGACAAAACAAAGCAATTGGGAACACGAATTTAACCAAAATCAACCATAATCAATCTAAAAATTAAACTAAACTAACCACTAATTATCTACTAATGATAAACCATCAAACCAAATCAATAAAACACAAAACCCACTAGATTTTAGAAAACCAAAATCAACCAAGAACAAAACTTAAAAGCTTAGGATCAAAAAGAAAAAGAAGAACAAGATTATAGAAAAGCTTATATTAAAGATTAAGATTCAAACAAATAAAGGTAAAGATTAAACTTACATGAACATGGATGGATTGAAAGATTAAGAAAAGTGCCAAACACCCTAATGGTGTTGGCTTACACGAACCAACAAAAAAGAAAGAAAATAAAACTAAAAAAACTAGTCTATTTTTTGTGAGGAGGTTCTATTTATAGGCCTTGTGAGTTGGTTGGTGAGTGGGCTTTTCTCCTTTCTTTTTGTCTTCTCGTCTCTTCAATAAAGTTGACGTTTTCGACTTCGATTCGGGATTCGTCGATGAATAAATTCAACTCATCTTTTAATTTCTTCGTTTAATAGACTTGAGTTCTTCGACATATATAAATCTTCCATCTTTGGTCCTTTTCTTCGATAAATCATAAAATAGGCCCATTGACTTCAAATCTCTTGCACTCTTGGACTTTAGACTTCGTCTTTCGTCTTTTTCTTCGATAAAACCCGTGCAATCCCATGTTTTCTTTAATATTTATCCGTTTGGCTCTAAAACACAACAAAAACACAAATCACGCATAATTCCAAAAAATTATATTAAATACGCGTTTTGGTCTCGTTTTAGCAAGCAATAAGTGGTAAAAGGATGGGTGTTTTCACACCTATCAAATCCCCTACGCTTAACTATTGCAATGCCCTCATGCAATGCTATAGATTAAGGCAAAAACTTTACATTTTTCTCATAGTCAATCAACCTTGGCCTTATTAACATAAACTACTACTACTACAAACAAAAATTTAACCACTATAAAGAAATAAAAGCTTTTAGGGAAACAAAAGGGATAGAAAACAATTTTCACTTGGAAATTGCTACATGGAAATAACTCGCAAAGAGATCTAAGACTTACATTAGGGCTTTGGTGCTATGAAGATTTATCACCCTCAAGTTTCACGTTCCCCAAACTAAGCTTAAAAACGAGATCATTGTTATTATAAGTTAGCAAAACAAACACTTACACACATGGCTTAAATATACACTTAAACTCCCTTATTCCTAGGTGTATCTCTTATATTTTATTTTTGTCTTAGAATGATCATGAAGATGCATTTTTGGACTTATTTCGATAGTTTATTAGGCCGAAAATAAAGTAGGACGATTTGATCAATAGTTAGATAAAGGACAAAATCTCTTAGAACTGCTTCTCGAGACCTCAAAAAGATCATATCTTGGCATAACTCGCTTCACGATTTGAGACTTTTCTCGGACCGATCTTTGGCATGTACTTCATACTTTGAATCTTGAGAGACGTTCTTGAAATTAGGGTCTTCTCTTCATTTATAGAATTCTTCACTTGGAGTATTTTGAGAGATACTTTAACTTTGTTGACCACGACTTCATCATTATTTCTTCAATCTTTATTTGGGATTCTGAAATACAACGATCCGCCTCCTTTTCGGACTTGGATCTATTTATCCTCATACCTTGTTAGGGTCTTTTCGGATAGACTTCTCCATGATCTTTATGGGAGTTGATTGATTTTCGTCGTGAGTCTTGATCCTTCATATTGATTTTTGGAATAATGCTTTTCACATCACTTTGGATCTTCAGCAATAAAATGGAATCCTCATGCCTTGTTAGGGCCTTTTCGGACTCGCCAATCTTCGCGCCTCGCTTCAATAAGTTATGCCTTGGCTATGAACTCTTATCATTACCGAGCAACTTCTAAACGATTTTGGGCTAGAAGCTAAGTAACTTTTCAAACCGTACGACCTTACTTATTGCATTTATTCATTTAAGGCGATGGGAGGAAAAGCTTATACTTACACCAAGTGTGCTTATGCCAGAATACCGACTTATAATTGACTTCTATCATTTCTCGTTCTCCACAATTTAAAACCTCAAAAAATGAGACTCGTGGATGCTTAGCCTAATAAACCAATTAAGGTCTACATGGTTAAGGATACTAGCTAGAATAAACTTAGATAAGTCTATTCGGGTTGAGTCAAAATAATCACAACGGGCCTAATATATCAAAGACTTCTAAACTAGCTAAACCACTTTATTAATATTTTTGATTTTTCTTTTATTTTTGACTTTATTATGGGATATATACATATGATAGCAACCATAAAAGAAAATAAATAAAAGACATAAAAATTTAAAAATCACTACCACTTGGCCAAAGTTAATTAAAAATTTGAAAAATGCCGAAAAAGACGATTATTCCGGTTAAATGAGGACATATTAATGGAAAAGCCCACTTATTACTTCGATAGAAGTCTTAAATATATATTCCCCAACAAAAATTTCTCATTCGGAAAAAATGATTGGTTCGGTAAAAATGGCTCGTTCGGGAAAATAAACTGGTTCGGGAAAAAATAGTTCGTTCGGGAAAAACTGGGCAAACTAAACAGTGACGAAACAAAACAATAGGGAACACGAATTTAACCAAAATCAACCATAATCAATCTAAAAATTAAACTAAACTAACCACTAATAATCAACTAACAATAATAAATCAAACCAAATCAACAAAACTAACAAAACCCACTAGATTTTAGAAAACCAAAATCAACCAAGAACAAAACTTAAAAGCTTAGGTTCAAGAAGAAAAAGAAGAACAAGATTATAGGAAAGCTTATATTAAAGATTAAGATTCAAACAAATAAAGGTAAAGATTAAACTCACATGAACATGGATGGATTGAAAGATTAAGAAAAGTGCCAAACACCCTAATGGTGTTGGTTTCTACGAACCAAGAACAAAAAAAAGAAAAATAAAACTAACTAGTCTATTTTTTTGGAGAGGAGGTCCTATTTATAGGCCTTGTGAGTGGGTAGGTGAGTGGGCTTTTCTCCTTTCTTTTTGTCTTCTTGTCTCTTCAATAAAGTTGACGTTTTCGACTTCGATTCGGGATTCGTCGATGAATAAATTCAACTCATCTTTTAATTTCTTCGTTTAATAGACTTGAGTTCTTCGACATATATAAATCTTTCATCTTTGGTCCTTTTAATCGATAAATCTTTAAATAGGCCCATTGACTTCAAATCTATTGCACTCTTGGACTTTAGACTTCGTCTTTCGTCTTTTTCTTCGAAAAAACCCGTGCAATCCCATGTTTTCTTCAATATTTATCCGTTTGGCTCTGAAACACAAAAAAAAACACAAACCACGCATAATTCCAAACAAATGACATTAAATACGCGTTTTAGTCTCATTTTAGCAAGAAATAAGTGGTAAAAGGATGGGTGTTTTCACACCTATCAGTACCTCCATAACTAGATGACCTGGCATGCATGTCTATGGCTTATGCATTTAAAACTAAACATAAGCAAATCAAAACATATAAAACAAATACTTGGGGAAAAAAGTTGGCTACAAACGGGGAATCCTAATAAGGTAAGAGAATGTCCATACTGAAGGACGGAATATGTGACAACCATGGTTTTGGGGTTCGTCACTTAGATAATAGTTTAGGGTGTTTTGTGCAAATATGTGCTTTTATGTGCTTATGTGTTTATTTTGTGTGTTTGGAGTGAGGTTTGGACATCGTTTATGGGTATATGGTACTTATAAGTAAATCGAGAAACGGTTATTTCATGTTCATGAGCTCACAAGGTAGTGACTATGAAATGAGATGGTGTTATTTCGTGGTTTTACGTATACGTATATGTATTATAGAAAAATCGTATTTTTACGATTTAAGGTTTAGCATTTAGAGGTCTTGGATGAGGTAATTAGTCACGGGAGTATTTTTCGGGATGGTTTTAAGTCATTAGGACTTAGTTAATTAGTTTATTTCATATTTCAAGAGTTTTTATAAAACTGTATATTTTACGTCTTTTACGGTATACGCGTAAATTTGACTAGTTTTACGGTTTTGAGGTTCCGGGGCTTTAGGAGCTGAAATAAATTAAGGGAATTTAAGGTAATAATAATTAATAGTTAATTTACAGTAATATGATTAAAAAAGTCGGCTATAGGGTTTTGGACTTGGTTTTGGGCCGAATTTTGCTTAAGGAAAGAAAGGGGAGCCTAGTTTGAGTACTATTAGGCTTCCTGTTTAGTTTTAATTACCCATATTACTCCCTTTAGCCCCAAAAACGATTTTTCCTTCTCCCAAACTTAATATCAGTCGTGATTGACAATGGCGGATCAAGAAAACCCAATTATTCAATTATGGTTTAAGGAATGCACTAAAACTATGCTTAATTAACGTTTAATTTACGTATGTAACCTAATATGATGGATTAGGGTTTGACATTCATAATTTTTAATTAGGTTTTGTTAATGATCTGTAATTAATGATGTAATTAATGGGTTTTTATCATTTGAAATTGTTTTTAGGTTTAAATTAGGGTTTATGTATGATTAATTAGGTTAATCATATTAAATTCGTCATTAAAAACTGGGTAGAATTTTCGGGTCATTGTTTTGATCATATCTAGAATTTTACAAACTTTTAAATTGCGATCTTAGTACCCATGGAAAGGTAATTGGGTTGGCTTTCAGATTCAAGAAACGAGAAGTAAATTGGAGGTTGGGAAGTGGGTCAAAAACAGGTTACAACAGTCGGATGTCAAAGCAGTTTTGAAATCAGTCGGGTTTAAATTAATGTTTTAAGATGGTTAGGGTACTTAGGAGTATAATTGGACCTTCAAACGAACATGAGACTTATATTATATATTAAATAAAAGATCTGGAATAGGGCTAAACAAATGGGTTTGGGTAAGACCCTCTGATCATAATAAACTTTTCGTATGTTTAAAATCAATAAATTCTGGATAGGTAAAAGTATATATATATATATATATATATATATATATATATATATATATATATATATATATATATATATATATATATATATATATATATATATATATATATATATATATATATATATATATATATATATATATATATATATATATATATATATATATATATATATATATATATATATATATGGAGGCCTTAACAGTAGCTTTAAGGTTGCAGCCAAATGGGAGAGTTAGCTAACACATGTAAGGGCATAGGGTTTATTTTATAGGGAATGTTATTTTGGTTAAGGGGGTGTTCCACCCATAGTTTGAAGTATGAAAAACGGGACTGTTTTTGGTTAAATGTTAACGGGGAGAGTACTAAACTAAATTAAGGGCTTTATAGAGGGATGTAATGAGATGCATATGGAATATAAATGGGGTTAAGTTTTAGGATAAAGTTATATATCCATCATAGATTGATGAGCCATTTTGGTATGTGGTTCATGTCTTTATTGTATACGTTTGCGTGTTTAGATTTTTGCTAGAGCGCGGATACTTGGAGAAGCTTGTTCAGGTGAGTTTCGTAGTCCCATGTCTTTTTATGATTTGAATTCCAGATGGGATGTAAGAGACACTCTATGGTTTTGTAACTAATGCTATGAATGTTTTTATGGTTTGTGATGGACTTGTGTGTGCACTTATGTGATTAACTACTATGTGATTCTTAATTGTGTTTATGATTTAGATCGGGGGACACGTACCGTCTCAGTTATTGTGGTTTGACTTGGTACCAAGGGGATGTTGACAAGGCGGGGCCTTGGGATTGGTTCATAGGTGTATGGGCGCCTATGGGACCATGGTGATTGTTATGGCTTGGAACCTTGGAATTGTGGTTATTGGTAAGACTTGGAGCCTTAGATTTGTGGTGATTGGTTAATCTTGAATGCTAGTTGTTAATACATAATTGTAGCACATTGTCCATATGTTCTTTGTTAATGATTTTTATTCACAGCTTATAACTAATTTGGTGTTAGAGTCTAAACCTATGACTCTCACCAACTTTACGTTGACGTGTTTTAGTGTCTCTTTCAGGTGAGAATGTGGTTAAGCGTGAGAATAGGAGTGGCTAGCTGGAAGGTTTATGATTGCATTTGGAGGAACCCCCTTTCCTCTTAGTCTTTATTAATGTTTGGATAAGTGATACTTTGTAGACATCTATATGTTTGTTATTTGTTAATTGTATGTCTTTGGTAAGAGGTAGACCTGTTACCTACTTACCTAGACGCCTGCATTGTCTGAGATATCTTCATGACATTGTGTCACAATTTATGATATTTCCATTTCATTTAGTTATCTCTATAGACACGTTATTGTTGTGATGATATCCATACGTCGCGCCCTATATTCCGCCATGGTGGGGTGTGACAGAATGGTATCAGAGACAGCGGTTATAGAGAATTAGGTTGCCTAGTCTAGTAGCCTAGTCTATAGCTTAAGGGTCCATGCATGTAGGTGTCATAGGGGTATGTGTGCATTATAGTATATGGAGTGCTTAAGTGTTAATTTCGTTTTGAATATTTATTTACTTTCATACTTACTTATTGAGATATAGTATATGTAAGTACATTCATTTATTTTCTATTGATGCGACGTATGAACCGGAAGTGTAGGAACCTATTTAGTGTTACCCATGTCCCGTAGAAGAAGAGGCAAGCTAGGTAATAATAGGATAGTACCGATGTTGAGTCTGTGACTAGTAGTAGATTCGAATTTTCGCCTGAATGGTTATGGTCATTTTTTTAATGTTAGATATTTTGTTGTTATTGATTTGTTTTTGTGATTGAGCCTCAAGTTATGAATGAAGTTAGGGTTGACGTATGAGATGTTCTTATTTTACCTATACGGTATATATATAGAGTGTATTTTATGTGGTATATATGTGGTAGACTTATGTGTTCCGTGTAGTACTAATTTCTTATAAGTGTCGTCATAGGAGGGAGTACATGGGTGAAAGGGGACATCTATAATTATGGAGGCCTACGTAATTATATATGTGCCACAACACCGATGGACTTCCAAGTATGGTTGCATGAAAAAGGGGTTAGTACCTGCTTGTATATGATGAGATTTGTATTTTGGGTATTTGTAAACAATATGGGTTTATGTAATGGTTGCCTATGATATGGCTATGGTTTTTTTGTGTTTTATGTTTTGGGTTATATTCGTGTTGTGTGATTATGGGGTCACATGATATGGTTTGGTTTTGGTGATGTGTTTTATGCCTTGTTGTGGCATGGTGAAATGGTGAGATGGTGATTACTCGTATGAAAAAACGAGTGTATGACGCGATCGATTGACTTGACATGTATGCTAACGAGTATGTTTTGAGAGATTTAATAGGTATATATATGCAGATGTATATATACTAGTAGATGTTATGTTATGATATACGGTCGTTCAATAGTTATTATAACTTGAACGTACCTAGTGTTCTCTCGTGTTTAAACAGTTTATTAGTGCTGGAGTTTGATGGAGTTTGTTGGAAATACGTTTTTACGTATTTAGAAAGGATCGGTCACTCCAATGATAGATTCAAGTATTGGGCTCGTGATCCATTATGTAATCATATAGTCCATATAGACCACATGTAGGGTGGGCTATATATACCCCCTCCTAGCATGTTAGGAAGGGTTGCTCATTTGTCTTTTACACTTTCATTAAATCCAACCTTCTTTCTCTCTTCCTCTCCTTTCTCTCTCTAAGTTTCTCTCTCTAGTTCATCTTTCTCCATTTTCAATAGGTAAATCATAACTTGCTTAATCCTAAGAAACCGTAGACCTACAATTGGTATCAGCGCCATGGTTAAATTTTAGGATTTGCGTGTTTATCTATTGATTTATTGGTCAATTTTTTTCAAGAATTCAAGAATTAAAACTGAAAACACTGACATGCAACAAAAATCTGTCAAGGTCTAAACCTTCTTTAATTTTTCGAATTAAAAGATTGAATTATAACAATTTTCGTTATATTCTTGTTCCTTCTAATTCGAATCGAAAAAACTGACACAACAACCAACCTGCATAAACAAAGAAACCTACCCGAGATCTTGTTTTACAAGATCTAGAAGTCAAAAATCTTTGGTTGTTCTTCATTCGTAGGATTAATTCCTCATCATATTGGTTATAAGTTGCTTGAGTTGAGAGTTTTGGTGGGTACGAATTGGTTAAGCAGATTAGAAGACTGAGGATTTGAGGTGTAAAGACTGTATGTGATTTAGTATCTGGTTTGAGGTGTAAAGACTAAGGATTTGAGGATTTGATTCATGTTGGGACGGAGATTTTGAGGAGAGAGAAAGAGACAAAAGAGACGGAGAAAAATATGTTTTGAGAAAGAGATGAGATTAGGTTTTGGGAGTAAAATTGGGTGGCTGTGAGATGAGTTTAGAAGAAGAGACGAAGGAAGTGTATTTAAGATATATATAAAAATAGTGGGCGGATGTTACAAAGTCTCTATAACTAGCCACATTTATCCTTCAGTGACAGTTGACATTCACGTGTCCACATCCCAAACAATCTTCAAGATTTTTTTTAGCTAAAAAGTTTTTTTTGATATTACTTATTATTTTTTATTTCTATTTTTATGCTCAAAGAGTTTTGTTCTTCTTTGTTTAAAATTTTGTTGTTTCCAAAAATTTTTTTAGCTAAAACGAATTGGGCCGATTATTAGTGATAGGTTTTGGGCTAGAGTTTTTATGGACAATGTGACTTAACATACTTCATATCCAAATTTTTTATATCAAAATTTAATATATTGAATAAAATTTGAAGATTATTAGTTATAATCGGGGCTCGACAACGACAATAGTGACGAGACAAAGACCTTTGACGAAGTGACGAGAATTACTTTTGTCAAGACCAACGAAAATGGCTATATTTTTAGTGGCTACGAATTTTTGATCGGGTATTATTATCTAATTGTGTTGCCACGGTTGAGCCGACCACGAAATTATTGTGTCCCAACAAGGATCCAAGAAATTTTCATCGACATTCAATGGATTCGTTGAGTTCTACATTTCAAGAGGGAGAATCACATTCAATGCAAAACAAAGTTAGAGAAAATGGCCTCACGTCATTTCAACTTCTTCAGTCTCATCTTGTGAACATTTCATGGCTTCAAGGAGGGAACGAATTTCTGACACTCTTTGGTCAAGATCGTCATATATTCATGGAATCGATGTTCATCATCTTGAACCAACTAGCAGAGCAACTCCACAATGAAGACTTTAATCACTCTGCATCGGCACTTGCATATAAGGCTCTTGTGACTCAACTCACTCCTTTTCTCCAATTCAATATCGTCAAGTCTGAAAGTTCAGTGATTTGCCAATCATTTCTTCGAGATACACATACCGAGCTTCGAGATTTCCGTGGTACAATATTGAAACTCATGACATTGGTCTCGTCTGCGATTTATGAAAGATATCGACTTCAGCAAGCGTATGATAATGGAGTGCAAGAATCTATGATGCAGATGCAAGAGGAGAATGGTCATACGGTTGACAACTTGGAGCCTAACGATGGCAAGAGCACGGAATCAGGAGGACAACATGATACCAGTGGCACGTCAGGGAATGTTCACGAGATCTCTTTTGATGACACTTTACCCATTTATGACGAAGAGCCTGCGAACATGGTACAATGTAATGTTGTTTATGATGTATATGCTGATGAAATGCCGCATATTGAGCATTCTGAACCTAATTATGACAAACATGGGATGGAAAAGAGTGATAGAAATACCACTTCTGATTCATCCGATGTGAGTCATAATGGGGGAGAAAATGTTCAATATGCTAAACATCATGATAATTGTCTTATAATTGCTTCATTGACTGCCTCTGATTCCAAGATTAAAGAGCTCGAAACGATTATAGCTCAGCAATCCAAAGAGCTTGAGGATGCCAAAATTGAATTTTCAAAGAAAACGAAAAAATTTGAAACATATTTTGAAAAACTTGAAAAGTCAAACGTTGTTCTTGAACGAAAATTAGATCAAACTGTTCTAGATTCTAAAGCTGAAAAGGATAATCTTTTGAAACAAATTAAGTTGCTTGAATCTAAGTTGGCATCCCTAGATGAATTGCTCAAAGAAAATGAGACCTTAAAGGCTCAAGTGGAAAAGGTTTTTGCTATAGCTGCGTTGAAAAACGATTTGAGGAAAACTAAAGGAACTAGTGTGGACACTAAGCTTGAAAACCCATCAATCTTGGGGAAACCGCCTATAAATCAGTTCGTTAGACAATCGACTGCATTTAGATCTGAGCGACCTTAATCCTCGAGATCGCGGTTTGCCTCCCAAGTTGATATGGCTCATATTTCTAGAACAGTCACTCCACCATCGAGGCCTAGTGTGACTAAAACAGCTTTTGCAAGACCTAATCACATGATTGCCTCTAGTCTCCCTAGACATAGTCCAAAGAACACGTCTCGAACTAGTTCAAATGACGTTCGCCATACATTTGGTCTAAGGGAAGCTAAGCATAAGACACAAGTAAGAGATAAGAATGTCAAACCTAGTAAGATGCCTTCTAGTTTACACAACACTGCTAACCGTAGCATGTCCAATCCTAGGAGAATCAATCAATCATCTAGGGATTCTAGATCTTACTCGGACATTAAATATGATACTTGTAAAACATGTAGAAAATGTGTCTTTACGGCAAATCATGATTCTTGTGTCAAGAAATTACTTGATGAGGTGAACTCCCGTGCTAGACTTAAAACCCAATGGATAGCTAAAATTAAACCCATGGGTAAATTTTGGCGCCCCATTGGTAGAACTTTCACTCTTGTAGGAAACGAGTGCCCTTTAACTAGGATAATCTCCGATTCTACTAAGACTGCTAGGGAGGAAATTGAAGAGGATGATACATCTCTTAAGCCTGAACTTAAGGTTTTCTATAAACGGAAACGTTTGCCAGCTAAGACAAGTGAATCATCTACTCAGGTCGCCTCTGGCACAAGAAAAGACAACTGTGAATCCCGACTTGCTTCTAAGATAGATATCGCTAACCCATTTCAAAGCATGCAAATTCCTAATGAGAATGGAGGTACCAAAGTTGATGTTCTAAAAGAACGAAGCGGTCCAATCATTGTATACCGTTCAACTAAGGACACTCTCAGAGTTTGGCTACTGAAGAAGCAGATATCAGAGAAACAAGTGTCTCAAGGGATTCACGGTTAAGCTTACCCACACTAGGACTTATAGTCAATTACATACTGTAACCCGAGCTCACAAGAAAGGGAAGTTCATCCCGATGATGACTTATCCTCAAAACGAGAAATTAAATTTTCTCGGACACGAGCTTACATTTAAAACTATTCAAAAGGTTTTAAGCTCGTGTATAAGGCTTATAGGAAAATCATAGTCTGTGACTCGTTCCTCAAATAAAGGAAAGTTTATCGCCGATGATAAACTTATCCTCAATAACGAGAAATTAATTTTTCTCGGACACGAGCTTACATTTAAAACTATTCAAAAGGTTTTAAGCTCGTGTACATGGCTCACATTCAATTCACAGTCTGCGACCCGAACTTCAGAGAAAGGGAAGTTTATCTCGTCAACGATAACTTACCCTCAAAACGAGAAATTAGGTTTTCTTGGACACGAGCTTATCCAAAAACCATTCAAAGGTTTTAAGCTCGTGTAACTGGCTCATCGTTAAATGTCAGACGATGACCCGTTCTTCAAATAAAGGAAAGTTTATCGCCGATGATAAACTTATCCTCATTAACGAGAAATTTAAACTTTCTCGGACACGAGCTTACATTAAAACTATTCAACGGTTTTAAGCTCGTGTATATGGTTTATTGTTAAATGTCAGACAATGACCCGGACTTCAGAGACAGGGAAGTTTATCTCAACGATAACTTACCCTCTGAACGAGAAATTAAGTTTTCTTGGACACGAGCTTATCCTAAAACCATTCAAAGGTTTTAAGCTCGTGTATAAGGCTCATCATTAAATATCAGATGATGACCCGATCTTCAAAGAAAGGAAAGTTTATCGCCGATGATAAACTTATCCTTACAACGAGACATTAATTTTTCTCGGGCATGAGCTAATATTAAAAACATTCGAAGTTTTTAAGCTCATGCACAATGACTTACAGTTAAATATCAGACTGTAACTCGGATTTCATATTTAGGATAGCTTATCTTTAAAGATAGCTTATCCTCATAACGGGAAATTAAATTTTCTCGGTCATGAGCTTGTTTTAAAACATTCCAAGTTTTAAGCTCAGAAAGGAAAGTGTATCTTTTAAATAAGAGAACTTTTCCTCATAACAGAAATTCATCTTTCTCGGTCATGAGCTTTACGTTAAAACATTCAAAGTTTTTCAAGCTCGTGAAAACGACTTCTAAGTAAATGTCAACTTAGGACTCGTTCTTCAGTTAAAAGGAAAGGTTATCGCCGATGATAAACTTATCCTCACAACGGGAAGTTTACAACTTCTCGGACTTGAGCTCGTTAAGTAAGATACTCAACATCTTAAGCTCAAGTAATTGGTTTTCAAAACTTTGAACACAATTTTTCGATAATTTCTCAAAAGGTTTTTCTAAATCTTTCAAAATTGTGTGTTTAAAAACGTTTTGATAAAAAGAGCATGTCTTCTGGAATCGATAATATTTACGATACTAGAAATGTCATTCAATAATGACACGGGGTTGTAAATAAAGTTCGAGCAGAAGTTCAAACGTTTTAAAACATGCTCAAAATGGTTTGCTATTATTTTAGATAGCAACCCGTTTTTCATACTCAAGTGAAGCATTTCATCAGAAAGCTTTGACTCAACAACGGGAATTAATTTTCTCGGGCATGGTTTATTTTTTTAACCATGTAAGGGATTGTGTTTACGGAATAACACAATCTAACACGAATTTATGTACGTGTCAGTGCATCTATTTGTTAAAACAAGAGAAATCTTGTTTTTATGAAGTTATCGTCTCCACCAACCGTAGCAATTTACAATGATATCTACATACTAGACGATGCGACTTCTCAAACGGAGACTACAACTCTTTCAATAGAACACGGGTCAACAATTGAGGGGGAGCAATTGTCCAACATTCAGAATCCTTGCTACCGAGAGTGCCAAGTTCACATATTGGTGTCAAGACAACGATATCAATCATACACATGGAGTCAAGAGATAACTTCAGACATGACGAGGCGACCAACATTCGTGAACAAGAACCATGTGATTCTATCATATGATGTTCTCCATCATTCAGGTCCAACCTTGTATATTGCTAATCTTGTGAATACATTCTCATATATGATCTTTGCACGTGATAAATACCTTAAACTTGTGTTTAAAAGGTATTTAATTTACGTTTCAAGTACACCCTCATTAGTTTGAGGGGGAGCTTGTGTAATTCATGAAGATAATTGGATTTGAATCTTTCTTCCCAAATTTTCTTAAAATGCTATTAAATCAATTGATATTAAAAACATCGATTGGGTTAATATTTTTAATATAGGGGAGAAAATGTGATTTAATATGGAAAATGATTAATCACAAATGGTTTGACTTAACGTGATAGCTCATCTCGACATGTGCGAAATGTTTTCGGATATCGTGGCATATGTTAAGGAGGAGCAAAATGGATTTGCACTTCAAAATGGATTTCATGGTGACATACACTTACCTAAAACATCTCTATTCACGACGGTGAAGATTGTGGTGACATAAGGATGGTAGGATAAGTTAAAGTCCAATGATTCCTCTAGAACCGGAGGAATCTTCCCAAGGACATTCCATAGCTAGAAATAGTAATCCTTAGGAAAGATGGAGAAAGATTGTGAACGTAGCTGAATGCCGACCAAGTACTTAAGTTAGCACTGGAACAATCACAACAAGGTGCTAGTGATGACGTATTGGTAAGCATTGAAGGGGTTGAAGAATGAAAAAGAATTGTAAAGATAAATGGTGTAAAGAAAGAAGCCCTCCTTACAACCTAAGGTAGAAACCGGGTCATTACATATGCTATTGATATCATTTTTAATGATGCTTGATATTGAAGACAGACATCATGGACCCAGTGATGCAATGCACAACCCATCCCAGCTAACTCAGATATCTCTCAAAAGATATTTGTTTTAATCACATGGAGACAACGCATTATCTATTGATTTATTCACTCCGAATAAATTGGTATTGAAATGGTGGCACTCCTCTCCAGCCTCCGATCACCAAAATCCAAAATGCACGATTGAGTCTAGAGCCATTTGAGATCATCAAATATCTCATTAGGACATACTTTCATATTTCCTTACTTCCTCACACACTGTGAAAAGTAAGAAAGATCTTAAGAGTCCTACGCAAAATCTTCATGATCTTGCCTGAACATCTGAGTAATACGAAAGTATTTACAATGAAGATGGAAATCCTTCTTGAGCGAATATCAAAAATCTCATGGTAGGTGACTTGTGCGATTCTTTATGAATCAAACTTGTGATAACTGAAAAGCAACAGTGGTTTAATTCTTAAATGAATTTAAACACGTTCCAGGCCTCTACGCAATATATTAGTGATCTTGCCAGAACACTCAGAGTGATACCTTAGTGTTCACAGTGATGAGTGGAAATCCTTCTAGTGTTAACCTCAAACAGCACTTGGTAGGTAACTTGCAAGATTCTATACGAATCAAGCTCGTGACAACTGGAAAGCAACGATGGTGCGGTTCTTAATTGAATTTTACTTGTTCCAGGAACATGAATTGACGGCTTCAAATCATGCGGATATTATTATCCAAATGATTCACTCTTTATGTTCGCAGTCAGCTTTGGACAGTCGAATAAAAAGAATGGGTGTACCCGCGAAATCTTGTCAAGGAGGTTCTTAATTGAAACTACCTGTCACAAGTATGATATTTTATATCGTCCAACGGTCTTCACCAACCGGAGGTAAAATGCTACCGAATTAGAATGAAATGTTCAAGGCCATTTCATCCGTGTATATGTTTTGTTGCTAACTGTCTTATGCATCGTAACAAGAAGGTGGCATTGCGGTGTACAATCCAGAAGAAGTTGTCACCACATGCTTATACTGTATGCACTTAATACTTCAACAAATTCAAGAAAGTATAAAAGTCAAGTGTTCCGCTGTATCAAACTCTGAAGCTTTCAAGAATTTATAAAAGTATTAGTATGTGGAACATGAAGTCACGAGGAGGCGAATATCACAAGTGATGAATGCACAAGGTCAAGGCAAGGAAACTTGCTCAAGACTAAGTCAAATATCACATCAAGCATATTCACAAGAATAAGATCGAAGACTCAAGCATAGATGCTAGGTTTAAGATTTTGTAAAATGGTGTGACCTCCCTTTGGGGGAGATTGTTGGAAATATGTTTTTCCAAGGAAAGTCTCGGTCACATCATTATTAGCATAGATCACGAGCTATAGACTATTTAGGACATTGTAACTTGGAGTGACCTCGCTTTGGGGGAGATTGTTGGAAATACATTTTTACGTATTTAGAAAGGATCGGTCACTCCAATGATATATTCAAGTATTGGGCTCGTGATCCATTATGTAATCATATGTAGGGTGGGCTATATATACCCCCTCCTAGCATGTTAGGAGGGGTTGCTCATTTGTCTTTTACACTTTCATTCAATCCAACCTTCTTTCTCTCTTCCTCTCCTTTCTCTCTCTAAGTTTCTCTCACTAGTTCATCTTTCTCCATTTCATTCAATAGGTAAATCATAACTTTCTTAATCCAAAGAAACCGTAGACCTACAGAGTTCCAACGACGTTTTGAATCTTTTGAAGTGTGTCTACATTCGGGTATGTATTTTAATTAGTAAGAACTGCCAAATTTTCTTGCAAAGGAGTCTAGCTAATTAAAGGAAAATGCTTTTGAAAATATTTTGTAAGTGTACGGTATGATATCCTGACTTACATATCTTTTCTTTAAGTTTATTGGTAATAAGTAAAAAAAAATCTTGACAATGAATGGATTAGTTTTCTAGGTAACATGTGATGGTACATATAAAGGGTAAAGAAATTTTACGATAATTTTCTTAAAAGTGGAGTTAAATTTTAGAAGTATTTAAATAGATGGAAAGAGTAAAAAGGAAGATTTTATTATAATAATGATAATAATAACACGACACCTTGTAAACTTGTAATAGTTAGTTATAAAAAGCCTAAATGGATTATCTAAAATAATTATAATATAGAAAAAAATGAATAAAAATACCATATTTTATAAACACGTATTGGTTTCAAAATAACATGTGAAATGAGTTTAATGTGAGTAAACAAGATAATGGTTAGAATAACGTTATACTATACTAACTAGTGGATA
Source organism: Glebionis coronaria (assembly GCA_025667525.1). NCBI lineage: Eukaryota > Viridiplantae > Streptophyta > Magnoliopsida > Asterales > Asteraceae > Glebionis > Glebionis coronaria. Next base: position 553,309,355 of record CM046874.1, read on the forward strand.
CCTTTGATAAAATAATGAAAATAAAAGATGAATTTATTGTTAAGGAGATAATAGACAAACTGAGTTTTAGTAGACTAACTGAGTTATGCCCTTTGATAGTAACGAAGATGGTAAAATATGACTATGATTTCATTTATTGGTGTTAAAATATGGTCCTAATGTGAAGTAACTAGTTGAGATGAAAATTTAAAATTTTCTAAGATATTGAAATTTGGTAATACAAATGGTGATGAGTCTATCTTTTGTTGTTGGCACACTCCATTGATCCTTCGGATTACATCGTTTTGTTTTCAGTTGTTTTGGCTAGGGTTCGTTTTACCCTATATTTTATTTTGGGACACGATCGTTTGGGATTCTTTTGGTACACGTCATGGTTGATTTAGTTATGCGGTTGTAGGAACGTTAGGATGAGAGGATAGAGTTGGGTAGTATTACTTATGGTTAGATATTAGAATGGAGAGATGTGTTTTGGTTTAAAGGTTGTGTTGAAGGAATGATTAAGATTTGTGGATTTTTGAAACTTAGATTGGTTACGGGAATAAGGGAGTAAGTAAAGTTAGTTGACTGGTCGTGGGAACGAGATGTCATGCTATGAGAAGTTGGTTAAAGTACCATTAGGAGATTGATGAAAGTACTAGCGGATATGAGGGTAGAGTAGAAAGTTTCTACTAATGGAAAGATGGGGCAAATAACACGCAAGGGAATTGGTATAGTTATGGAGGCAAGGTAGTAGTAGACACGTGAAGGAAAACATGGATGTGAAAGAATGATTAGTAGGAGGCTGATTAATGATGAAGTACAATAATAAGTGTGAAAACACTTATCCTTTTACCACTTAATTATAATAATAACCAAGCCAAAACGTGTATTTTATGTCGTAAATGTCAGAATTATGCGTGGTTTGTGTTTTTGTTGTGATTTAGGACTAAAATGTGAAAAGGGAGGAAAACACGGGCTTTCACGGGATTTTATCGAAGAAAAAGACGAAAGACAAAGTCAAGGGATCAAGAATGCAAAAAGAACGGAAGTCCAAGGCCTATTCTGAAGATTTATCGAAGAACAAGTCCAAAGACGGAAGTTTAATAAAGTCGAGGAACTCAAGTCTAATTTATGAAGAAATTACAAGACGAGTTCAAATAATCCCGAGACAAAGTCGAAAAAGTCGAAGAATTAAGAAGACGAAAAGACGAGAAAGAAGAAAGAAAGAAAGAAAGGAGCAACACATGCTTCCCTTCTCCTATAAATAGCATCCATTTCACTTCATTTCATTTTGTTGGCTAACTTGACAAATTAGCTCTTCCACCATTTTCATTTTCTTGCAACTTTATTTTTCATGTCATTTTAATTAATTGTCTTGCATTTTAATTCCTTTAATTCAAGTAAGTGTTTTTAATTTTGTTGTTTAATCTTTATTTACCTTTGATCAAGTTTTTCTTTAACTTTCTCATTCTACTTTTCTTGTTTTTGGTTTATCTCAATTTCGGATTAAGCAAGTATTGCTTAATCTCTTTGCTTATTTGATTAAAAAGTTCATCTTTCTATTTCCATCTAGGCTTGTACACGAAATAAGCTATAAGTTTGACAATCTTATTGGCTTATTTTGTATTTAGCTTATTTACTTTTTAGTTTTCTTAAAAAGTTAGTCTTTTTAAAGTTTGCTTATTTCGTATTTTAAAAGTTTTCAAATTTATGCTTATTGATCTTTTAATGTTTGATTTTTATAGCTTAAAGTGTTTTAGCGCTTATTGTGTTAATTTTCTTATTTTTGATTAAGTGCTTTTTAGTTAATTTTTATAAAAAGTTGTTTTTAAATATTTTTTATTATTTAGTATTTTTAAAAGTTTTTAAATTTTGGTCTATTAGCTTTTTCTTAAATTTGATTTGGTTAAATTTTTAGATAAGTGCTTATTTGGTATTTGCTTATTTGTTTATTGTATGCCATCGTAATGCTTAAGGGTTTTACCAGTACGATCTAGTAAGTGTGATCACATAAACCCCGAGAGTTTCTACTTGCGATCCATTACTGCGATCCCCAGTACGATCGTTACTACGATCACACTCCATGATCCACACCACGATCACTTGTTGCGATCGTGGGTACGATCAATAGAGTGCGACCGTGGGTACGATCTGGTAGTACGATCCTTGACTACGATCCTTAGCTACGATCCTTGAGTACGATGGAATCAAATGGCGCCAAGTACGATCCTAAACTTTTTAAAATACGATGGATTAAATTTAAGTGCGATGGAATCTTTATTTCAATAGTACGATGGAATTGTCCATGCATGCATGAAGTTGGCGCCATTTTCACCTAGTAGGCCGGCTGCTTCCAGCAGCTAGCCTGCTAGCTTGTTTATTTAATAGTATTGTTCCGTAATTGTTTAGTTTTATCTAAAAGTTGTTCCGATTTTATTTTTCAAAGTTACGTATTTTTAGTTGAATTTTTCATCGATTTTTAGTATTAATATTTTTTCGTAAAGTTTAAGTTTTATCTTTTATTTAGTAACCGCTTTAGGTTTTGCCTCGTTTAGCTTTAAAGTACCATTTTAGTTTTATTCTCTCCTTTTTCATTTAGTAAACTTTATTTTCGAGTCGATAGTTAATTTCGTCTTTTAGTTTTATTTTTATTAATTGTTTCGCTTTAAATTTCATTTTATTGTTCGTTTTAATATTCGTTTTAATATCGTTTTAATTTTTAGTTTTTAGTATTCACCTTGTTTTACTTTTATTATTTGGACTTTTCTTTAGTTTGTTTTTTAATACTTTTCGCATTTACTTTTAAATTAGATAATCAACTTCCCTTTTTCTTAACCAAAAACAATTGAGTCGCACTTTGAACCGGAAATCAATTCGTTAAGAGACCGAGAAAACGAACTTTTTAACCTAGCAAAATCTTAATTTCAAATGGCGCCGCTGCCAGGTCTTTTCGTAAAGATTAACGGTTTTCTGTGAGAGACGCGTTGCTTTTTGGGATCCGTTCATTCGTAAAGATTAACGGTTTTATGTGAGAGACGCGTTGCTTTTTGGGATCCGTTCATTCGTGAGCGTTATTTCTCTTGCTTAAAAATTTCCAAAAATCCATAAAAATTAAAAAATTTCAAAAATCCAAAAAGATTTTATTTTTATAGTGTATATATATTGTCTATTACTTTGGCATCTTTTTCTTTTGCTTTTACAGGTGTATGCGTACTAGATCTTCAACTTATCAAGAGCCCGAGACCCGTGAAGATTTAGCTATGGCAGGTGTGAACAACAACAATAATCCACCGCACCTCAACAATAACAACAACAATGTTCTTCCACAGCCCGATCTTCGAATAATGGAGGAGCTTTGTCAACCCACAATGTTTGGACGAGGAGGACCGATTGCGCCGATGCAAATTACGGCTCCGGAGTTTTCGTTGAAGCATCATATGATCCAACAAGTGCAAACTAACCCTTTTCGCGGATTGCCGGATGATGATGCCAACAAGCACCTCGACAAATTCATTACTATTACTCAAAGCATGAAGTTGCCCGGTGCTACTATGGATGTCCTTCGCCTTCAACTCTTTCCACATACTTTATCACACCACGCCGAGAAATGGTTTGATCGTCTCCCGAAGAATTCCATTCATACTTGGGATGACATGACTCAACGATTTTTGTCGTGCTACTTTCCACCATCCATGGTCACGAGCCTTCGAAATCAAATCAGCGGTTTCATGCAAGAACCCGATGAATCTCTCTTTGATGCTTGGGAAAGATATAATGTTTTGATCGATCGATGTCCAAAGCACAACATGCTCCCCGTTACCTTAATTGATACTTTCTACAACGGTTTGACTTTTCGTGATCGTGATACGATTAATGCAGCCGCCGGTGGCAATTTATGAAAAGAAGACCCGAGGAGTGTAGAGAGCTTATTGAGAACATGACTACTCATCACTAAAATTGGGATTCCTCCGGTTCTTCAAGGAACAACCCGAGAGTCAATGTTTCTTCTACTTCAGCAAACCCCGATATGACCGAATTCACCCGCATGATGGCCGAAATGAACAAAAATATCTTGCTCATCGCTTCAAACCAACAACAACAAGTTAAAGAGGTAGCAAATTCTTGTGAGACATGCGGCAGTCCTCACTCATACACTGATTATCCTTCCACTCAAGGCAATCCGGAAAACGTGTATGCGGCTTATGGTAACTATTCACCAGAAAATTACCAAGCCCGACCTCAAGGGGATTGAAATTTGCTAAGTTACCGGTCTAACAACTACCTTGCACCTGGTTTTTCTCCTCAAAATCACAACCCCAACAACAATTACAATAGAAGCAACCAAATCCCACCTCGAGCTTCTAATCCTTATCACCCACCTGCTCAACAAGCCCCACCCATGAATCAAGATGTTGAAGCCTTAAAGAGAACCCAAGGAGAGCAAATTAAGAATCTGCAGAGCCAAATTATCAATTTGAAAGGGGATATCACTAAGCAAGGTAATGACATTAGATCCGAGCTTCGAAATGATATACAATCCTCCTTCAGCACTCAAACGAATGATTTGAAGAAAATGTTGGCTAGTTTCTTACCAGCCACTCAACCCTCTACTTCGGGCTCTCTACCTTCAAACACCGTCACTAACCTGCGAGCAAATGTGAGTGCTATTACTACCCGTAGTGGAGCAAATTTAGTAGGACCATCTATCCCACCCCTAGTTACTCCATCTACACCTCCTCCACCACCATTTATCCCTAATACTCCCACACCTAGTATTAGTTCACCATTACCGTCTCCGCCTCGTCATGAAGAAGTACCCAACAAGAATCCTCCACCAACCTCACCTTCCACCTCTAACCCCAGCATTCCTTACCCTTCTCGACTCAACAAGGCTAGAATTTTGACTAAGAATGACGTTCAAGTCTCTAACTTTTTGGACAAGATTGCCGGCATGACCGTCACCTTTACCCTTGTTGAAGCTCTTGCCCAAATGCCACAATTTGTCAAGATGTTTAAGGAATTGCTTAATAAGAAGGAGAAGATGGTCGAGTTTGTTAATACTCGATTGAATGAAAATTGTTCTGCCGTCCTTCTTAAAGAACTTCCGGAGAAACTTGGAGATCCCGATCGTTTTGTGCTACCTTGTACTTTTAACCAAACCGACGAATTTACTGCCTTAGCCGATCTCGGGGCAAGTATTAATTTGATGCCTTTCAGCGTTTGGAAAAAGTTATCATTGCCCGACCTTACACCAACGAAGATGATTCTTGAGCTTGCAAACCGTACTCTCGCTTACCCTCTTGGTATTGCCGAAGATGTGTTCATTAAAGTTGGCACATTCAATTTTCCGGTCGACTTCGTCGTTGTTGATTATGAAATGGACCCTCGTATTCCGTTAATACTTGGACGCCCATTTTTGAGAACCAGTAAAGCATTAGTAGATGTGGATAAAGGTGAACTCATCTTAAGGGTCGGGAATGATGCACAAGTGTTCGAAATGGGGAAGATCACAAACAAATCCTATGGAAGAGAATCGGCGAATATGATTAATGTGCTTGATGACTTTTTCGTCTACAACAATCCCCTATTCGATTTTTGCAATGATAATCCACTGTTTCAAGATAATGTGGATGATTCTCTCTCCAATTCTGATCCTCCACCAATTTATGATTCTCCACCGATCTATGATGCATATGATGATGATTCTAGCTCCGATGGGGATGATTATGACGATTTTACTTCTGAGTATCCAGACATGCCCACTTATGATGATTTTGATGAGGCCGATACTCTCTCGAGTGATTCTTCACATGATGAAGATCCTCCGCCAACAACACTTGATCCTACTTTGGATGACTACTCATTTGAGGAAGACCTTTTTACTTTTCTCAATACATACTTCCCTCATGAGAGTGATGCCCCTCCTTTAGACTTTGATGATTATGGTCTTTATCCTACTTTGGATATGAAGAAATCTGCTTCAAAGGAGAAGAAGCCGGCCGACACCGATATCAGCAGCACTTATGTCTTAACTACTCTCTACCCTCCGTCTGAGGATGAGATTGCAAGATTTATGATCGGATCGTCTTCAAGGTCTGCTGAGTCTGAGTGTTATTTTCCCCTAAAGGAAAAGGTGTTCGACCCCGGTATTGCACTTTTCAAGCAATCTCAGTATCCATCTGATGAAATAAAAGGAAAAATCTTTGGAAATTATGAAGATATACTTGCACCTCATCACCCTTGCTTCCACCGTGCTCCATCTTTTCTTAAGGGAACCTTGCCTACCCTTCTTTGGCTTGCCTTGTTCGCCTTAAGCTTGTGCTATTTGGTGGACGAAAACCATGTATTTGATCCCGGTGGATGTGTTTCAAGCTTCTTCCGATGCTAATCAAGTTCGAGTCAGGCTCACGACTCGGTTAACAAAAACAAGCGCTTCTCGGGAGGCAACCCGCAGTATCTATCCTTTTTCTCTGTTTTTATAATAAGTGTAGGGGAGACCCTAGTATGTGTTTGTTATTTTCTTTCTAATCATGTGCAGGGATTCGCGCTTTCAAAGATCCATTCTTGATGACTTTTGACGACCCGTGATTCCGTGTACCCGTCTTCCCGGTTCTATCCTAAACTCTTTTGATTCTCTATTTTATATTTTCCAATATTCAAATAGGAATCACTTTAGTTGTCTCTTCCTTAGCAAGATTTAAACAAAGTGCACAATGTCCTAAGTGTAGGGGAGTTTACTTCCACATGCTTAAACATTGAGGACAATGTTTATATCAAGTGTAGGGGGGACTTCTATCGAAGTTAAGTGGTCTTTTCCATGTATTTGTCCTCATTTTAACCGGAAAATCAATTTTTTCGGCATTTTTCAAATTTTTTGATCTATTTTGGCCTAGTAGTTTTACCTTTGTATAGTTATTTTCTTTCTTTACTAGAATAAATTTTTAATAAAGTGGTTTTAATTTTTAAACGTTGTGAATCTTTTGACTCAACCCGAGTTTACTTATCTAAGTTTACTCTAGCTAGTATCCTTAACGTGTTTAAGTCAAGTTTTGCTAGGCTTTTATATAGGGAGCTTTAAAACGTGAAAGTCTTAACTCTCACGGGTTAAGAACAAGAACTTTTCGCAAGTTCCTATAATTGATCCTAGAGAGTTGTTTATCAAGGGAACTTTAAAATGCGAATTCTAAAACTTGAAAAAGTCTAAGAGTTTTCAAGATCCTATAGATGACTCGAAAACCCAAAACTTTGATTTAATAGGCTAAGCGTCCACGAGTCTCATTCCTTGAGATTTTAAAATGTGGAGAACGAGAGATGATAGTCAATTATAAGTTCGGTATTCTTTCGTGAATTTATGTGAGTTAATTATAAGCCTATTCTCCCATCGCTTGTTAATAAATTTATCTGCAATAAGTAAGGTTGTACGATTTGAAAAGTTACTTAGCTTCTAGCCCAAGATCGTTTAAAAGTTGCTCGGTATTAATTAGAGTTCATAGCCAAGGTATAACTTATTGAAGCGGGATGCGAAGATTGGCGAGTCCGAAAAGGCCCTAACAAGGCATGAGGGCTATATTTTGTTGCTAAAGATCCAAAGTGATGTGAAGAATCATTTATCAAAAAATCAATATGAAGGATCGAGGCACACGACGAAAAGCAAATACTCCCGTAAAGATCATGGAGAAGTCTATCTAAAAAGGCCCTAACAAGTTATGAGGATAAATAGATCCAAGTCCTAAAAGGAGGCGGATCGTTGTATATCAAAGTCCAAAATAAATATTGGAGAAAAATGAAGAAGTCGTGGTCCAAAGATGAAGAATCTCTCAAAACTTCAAGTGAAGAAATTCCTATTATGAAGAGAAGACCATTATTTCATGAACGTCTCTCAAGATTTGAAGTATGAAGTCACTGCCAAATATCGGTCTGAGAAAGGTCTCAAATCGTGAAGCGAGTTATGCCAAGATATGAACTTTATGAGGGCCTGAGAAGCAGTTTTAAAAGATTTTATCCTTTAGCTAACTATTGATTAAATCGTTCCACTTTATTTTCAACCTAAATAACTATCGAAATAAGTCAACAATGCATCCTCATGATCATTCAAGACAACAATAAAATATAAGAGATACACCTAGGAATAAGGGAGTCTAAGTGAATAATTGGCCCACATGAGTTTGTGATAGTCTGCTAACTTATAATAACAATGATCTCGTTTTTAAGCATGGTTTGGGGAACGTGAAACTTGAGGGTGATAATCATTCATGACATTTCCAAAACCCCAAGGTAAGTTTTTGTTCTTTTTACTTGTTTTCTTCTTTTGAACATTTTATAATTTTCTATCTTTTTAATAAAGGCCAAAGTGGATTGATTATGATGGAAAATGTAAAAACTTGCTTTGTAATTAATGCATTGCATGAGGACATTGCAATGGTCAAGTGTAGGGGACTTAATAAGTGTGAAAACACTTATCCTTTTACCACTTAATTATAATAATAACCAAGCCAAAACGTGTATTTTATGTCGTAAATGTCGGAATTATGCGTGGTTTGTGTTTTTGTTGTGATTTAGGACTAAAATGTGAAAAGGGAGGAAAACACGGGCTTTCACGGGCTTTTATCGAAGAAAAAGACGAAAGACAAAGTCAAGGGATCAAGAATGCAAAAAGAACGGAAGTCCAAGGCCTATTCTGAAGATTTATCGAAGAACAAGTCCAAAGACGGAAGTTTAATAAAGCCGAGGAACTCAAGTCTAATTTATGAAGAAATTACAAGACGAGTTCAAGTAATCCCGAGACAAAGTCGAAAAAGTCGAAGAATTAAGAAGACGAAAAGACAAGAAAGAAGAAAGAAAGAAAGAAAGGAGCAACACATGCTTCCCTTCTCCTATAAATAGCATCCATTTCACTTCATTTCTCTTTGTTGGCTAACTTGAAAAATTAGCTCTTCCACCATTTTCATTTTCTTGCAACTTTATTTTTCATGTCATTTTAATTAATTGTCTTGCATTTTAATTCCTTTAATTCAAGTAAGTGTTTTTAATTTTGTTGTTTAATCTTTATTTACCTTTGATCAAGTTTTTCTTTAACTTTCTCATTCTACTTTTCTTGTTTTTGGTTTATCTCAATTTCGGATTAAGCAAGATATTGCTTAATCTCTTTGCTTATTTGATTAAAAAGTTCATCTTTCTATTTCCATCTAGGCTTGTATACGAAATAAGCTATAAGTTTGACAATCTTATTGGCTTATTTTGTATTTAGCTTATTTACTTTTTAGTTTTCTTAAAAAGTTAGTCTTTTTAAAGTTTGCTTATTTCGTATTTTAAAAGTTTTCAAATTTATGCTTATTGATCTTTTAATGTTTGATTTTATAGCTTTAAGTGTTTTAGTGCTTATTGTGTTAATTTTCTTATTTTTGATTAAGTGCTTTTTAGTTAATTTTTATAAAAAGTTGTTTTTAAATATTTTTTATTATTTAGTATTTTTAAAAGTTTTTAAATTTTGGTCTATTAGCTTTTTCTTAAATTTGATTTGGTTAAATTTTTAGATAAGTGCTTATTTGGTATTTGCTTATTTGTTTATTGTATGCCATCGTAATGCTTAAGGGTTTTACTAGTACGATCTAGTAAGTGTGATCACATAAACCCCGAGGGTTTCTACTTGCGATCCATTACTGCGATCCCCAGTACGATGGTTACTACGATCACACTCCATAATCCACACCACGATCACTTGTTGCGATCGTGGGTACGATCATAGAGTGCGACCGTGGGTACGATCTGGTAGTACGATCCTTGACTACGATCCTTAGCTACGATCCTTGAGTACGATGGAATCAAATAGCGCCAAGTACGATCCTAAACTTTTTAAAATACGATGGATTAAATTTAAGTGCGATGGAATCTTTATTTCAATAGTACGATGGAATTGTCCATGCATGCATGCAGTTGGCGCCATTTTCACCTAGTAGGCTGGCTGCTTCCAGCAGCTAGCCTGCTAGCATGTTTATTTAATAGTATTGTTCTGTAATTGTTTAGTTTTATCTGAAAGTTGTTCCGATTTTATTTTTCAAAGTTACGTATTTTTAGTTGAATTTTTCATCGATTTTTAGTATTAATATTTTTTCGTAAAGTTTAAGTTTTATCTTTTATTTAGTACCCGCTTTAGGTTTTGCCTCGTTTAGCTTTAAAGTACCATTTTAGTTTTATTCTCTCCTTTTTCATTTAGTAAACTTTATTTTCGAGTCGATAGTTAATTTCGTCTTTTAGTTTTATTTTTATTAATTGTTTCGCTTTAAATTTCATTTTATTGTTCGTTTTAATATTCGTTTTAATATCGTTTTAATTTTTAGTTTTTAGTATTCACCTTGTTTTACTTTTATTATTTGGACTTTTCTTTAGTTTGTTTTTAAATACTTTTCGCATTGACTTTTAAATAGATAATCAACTTCCCTTTTTCTTAACCAAAAACAATTGAGTCGCACTTTGAACCGGAAATCAATTCGTTAAGACACCGAGAAAACGAACTTTTTAACCTAGCAAAATCTTAATTTCATACAATAAGTAAGGAAGAGTGAGCCATTGAGGGGTTGAAGTACCTTTAAAAATATTATGGTAGATGAGTTGAAGTTAGAAGCTACTGCGTAGTGTGAAGTTCCTAGGTAACACTATGAAGACGAGAAGGAGTACGTGAAGAGCTACATCGTGAAGCAAGGATCCGAAAGGACTACGTGCCGGCTGCTAGAAGGATGCAAGAGATTTCGAAGGAGTCAGAAAAGTTACAAGGACTGGAAAGGTGACAAGCACTATGATGGGAATCTCCGTATGGTTCGTGACGGAGAAGGACAGATCGAGTACCAAAGTAGAGCTACAAAGAGCTGAACCAATGGATCGTGATGGAGTGACTACATAACATGGGAGATTAAGAACTCGTGGAAGTAACAAGGGGAGTCGAGTGACTACACAAAGATAGAATTTCATGGCAATCAATACCGAGGGATGAGTAGTGAAGCTGAGCGGAATAAGTTCGTGGAGAAGTGATTATAGGGTCAGTTTACTAAAGGTGTTTATAGAGGATCTTTGGAAGAGACAATTATGCATTATCCAATGCAATAACGATTTCCATAGAGTTGATGAATTGAGTGAGAAATTTTGGTTGGACATGATAGTGAAGGAATTAGGGAGAACCATGGAAGGAGAGAACCAGGTATTCCTAGAAGATGATGATTGAAAGTACCTCATGTTAGGTGCGAGGTCATAATAGAAGTATGAGACTTGAGTAAGAATTTAGAATATGACTTAGTTTAGACATATGGAAACTAATATGGGTATAAGATGAGAGTGTGATCCGCATGTAATCACAGGAAACTCTATTATGTCCCTATTAGGAGGGAGTAGGAGAACTGGTCATGGGGAAAACAAGTGAATCTACTTGGAAAACTTTGACGTATACATGACTTGAAAGACGGGAAGCATAACATCGTGATGTATGCCATGAGCTAAGGAAGAAGAAGGAAGTATGGACAGATGCGAATCATGAATGAAAGAGGTCAAGATAGGAAGCGAAGGTAAAACTTTGGTATAGCCTAATGAGTAGACTAAGGCACTAAGCATGCTAATATTGTTGTAGTATGGAAAGGAAATGGCACTAACCTATATTGTTTGATTGGAAGGCTTAGTATCGATAATTGAATGGATGAGGAGTTATAGATGTGATGTGTCATGAGAGACGTAGGGTTTGGTCTAACTGAGACAAGATGAGGAGCACTATGACCTTGAAGGTAAGACATTGTGTAGGTATAAAGGAAGTGTTGGGTATTAATATATATATATATATATATATATATATATATATATATATATATATATATATATATATATATATATATATATATATATATATATATATATATATATATATATAAAAATTCTTTCATTGAGGAAAGTGAGAAAAGAAGTGTATGAGTGCTACTAATGAGCTATCAAAATTTAATGGAAGTAGTTGTAGCATCGGTTTGGATGGCAGTTGATAGACTAACTGAGATAACCGTCATTTTGGTGATGTGTATAGATCATAAGTTGATTTGGATTGGAAGAGCCTCTGATAGGTGTGAAAACATCCATCTTTTCTACCACTTAATTACAATAATAACCGAGCCAAAACGTGTATTTTATGTCTTTTATGTCGGAATTATGCGTGGTTTGTGTTTTTGTTGTGATTTAGGACGAAATTGTGAAAAGTGGAGAAAACACGGCATTTACGGGCTTTTATTGAAGAAAAAGATGAAAGATGTAGTCAAGAAGTCAAGAGTGCAAAAAGAACGGAAGTCCAAGACCAATTCTGAAGATTTATCGAAGAAAAAGTCAAAAGACGGAAGTTTACCAAAAGCCGAAGAACTCGAGTCTTATTTATTGAAGAATTAAAAGACGAGTTTAAAGAAATCCCGAGCCAAAAGTCCTTAAAGTCCAAGATTAACAAAAGACTAAGAAGGAAGGACTTAATGGTGCAATTAACAAGAAAGGAAGTAGAGGAGGAAGCTTCCTCTAACCACTCTCCTAATCTCCTATAAATAGACCATTAGTATCTCATTTTCATTTTGTTTGCTAAGGTGACAATTAGTCTTCCACTTTTATTTACCTTGCACATTTACTTTATTGCACATTTAAATACTTGTCTTGCATTTTTAATACATTTAATTTCCAAGTAAGTGTTGTTGATCCCAAAGTCAGATCTTAAACCTTAATAGCTTGTTTAAGGGTTGTGATAGAGAGAAAGAATTCAATCTAACACTAGAGAAACTTTGCAAAGCAAAGTAACTAAACAAGATGCGGAATGTAATGTTTAGCACAAGAACAAATGAGATTCAAACGTTGCACTTTAATATATCAAAGATATACGAATACCCAAAGTGGTATTAGGGTTTACAAAACCTTAAAGTAATAATAATGAAAAACGAAATGAGAAAGACACACTTTGCATGCTAACCTAGTGAGTCCTTTTATAGATGCAAGGACCCACGTACAAGATCACTACTAACAAACTATGGAAAGTATTAAGGAATAATAACTGAAACGCGTAAAGATCTATTCCATGTTTATCTTGACGGTAGGGCCTTTGACTCCAGCAGGGGAACGGATCCCCCTGCCTTTGTTATATAGCAGGGGGAACTTACTCTAGCAGGGGTATGGACAATCAACTAGCAGGGGAAACAAATAAGCATAGATTTATTCCCAACAATCCTCCCCTAAACTTGTGCTTTCCCCTAAAGACAAGTTTCTAAATAAATGCTAGTTGATGAGGATGCTTACAAACTCTCTGGCCAAATCTGACTATGAACCATTCTTACCAGATCATAAGCAACAGGCTTTTTGGCATCAACAATTAACTTAGCCTGTGCTAACTTTTTCAAGGTTTCCTGAGTGAAAGGATAATACCTATGATTGAGTAAATAAACACTCACACCTTCCATTACTACCTCATAAACCCCAGAATTTGTAAATAGCTTCCAATACACCAAATCTCCTTTATTCACTGCATCAAATAGAGGATCAAATAATTCATGTTCATACATTCTATGCATGCACTCCCAGATTACCCAATCCTTCTCCACACCATCCATGGTAGGAGGTTTTGCAGCAAACGTTTTCTTCAATATTTTCCACAGATCTTCTAAGTCTTCACTATCCAAAATTTGAAACATGACATCTAGACTTAGAAATGTCTGTGCTGTATTGTCAGCCCTTGTAAGCTTTCACCAAGTTCTCCCTTTGTGTTCATAAACATCATACTCTATAATAGCAAACTTCTTTCCAAGTTCACTAGGTGAGATTTCATCATTTTCCTGTAAAATCAGCTGTTTGTCAATTTCATCATTTGATGGCCCTTGAGACTCTTTAGTGATTATGCCCACTTGCTCCATTCTCTTGAGTCTCTTTGCTGCTCTTTGTGCATTAAGTACTGACTTCTCAAGTACTTCTGGAAAACTTTCACCTGCTTGGTGTGATGCCCCTGCTGGGGATGATGCACCTGCTTGTGTAGTCTCTCCAGCTTTTCTTTTCTTTGTTGCTCTAGCTTTCTGTAGCACTTCACTTTGTCTCCTAAGATACTCAGCTTCCTCAGGAGTGTTGATTGTCATCCAATCCTCCACATCATACAACTTTAGAACTGGTCTGACTGCTCTCTTTATGGCTTCAAAGCTCATATCTGTGAAGTCACCATCCTTCCACTTTCTATGCCTTTTAAGCAGAACTTTGTAGTGATCAAGTTGCCCTTTCTCTGATGTTCTATACTTCTCACTCTGAATTTGCATTGCCCTTCTTTCCAGATATTCAGTTTGAAATTTGTAAACAAGGCAAGTCAACTCATACCTGTCTTCCAAAGGAGCATTTTTCAACTCCTTCTCCCATTGATCAAGAAATTCTCCAACATGAGGTACCCTCTCATCTAGTTCCCTATGCATAATCTCAACCTGTTTTAGCATATCTTTGGGCCTCATCTTTTCCATCCTTTGATCCTGCATATCCATTTCCTCTTGTTGTAGCCTGAGAGCTACTTGTGCATCATGTGCTTCTTGGATCTTCTGCTGTTCAGGAGTCAGATGCTTGTATTTTCTCTTGGGCTGTTGCACCATGATTCCTTTTCCTTTGTCTTTTGGATCCACTGCTGGTGCTGGTTTTGCTTTAGATGTAGGTTCTTTGATTGTTATCCCCTTCTGAGCTGGTTGCTTTCTGTTCTTTCTAACAAATGTTTGAGAAAAGTTCTTAGCAGGGGATAAACTTACAGCAGTGGGATCAGCAATGGCAGGGGAAACTTTTGAAGCAGGGGCTTCTTCTTGATTGCCCATGGTGAGCAATGTTTGAGCAATATCTTTGGTTGCACTCCCCTTGTCACTTCCTTTATCAGCACTTTCCCTCTCCATTCCTTCCTTAGCACCTGTTATCTTTCCATGCTCCCTACCAGGATATGAATAATACTCAGTAGATCCTTCTTTGGTTGGAATTTCCTCCCCTTTGGAAGCATCCTCATCTGTGGAAAGAATCAGTCTAGGCTTTCTCCTCCCCTCAAGAGTAGCAAGTCTGGTTTCCAAATGAGAGATAACCAGACCTTGCTTTTTGACATCTTGTACAAGTTGTGCATTCTGCCTTTTCAGGCTCATGCACATTTTCGTCAATTCCAAGTTTGTCAAAGGTTTCATACTGCTCTCAATCCTAGAAGGGAATTTCTCCCCTTGTTGGATATCATGGAGTGGGGGAGAGGACTTATTGATGGTGTCACTATCCTGCTCACCCCTTGAGGATGAGAGAGTAGTGGCAGCCAAACCCCCAGGTTGCTCCAAACTCTTGGAGACTCTCCTCTCTGCTGCATGTGAAGATTCACCAGGCAAGGGAGACCTGGCAAACCTGGATTTTGAACGCCTTTCTTGGTGTGGATCAGCAGGTGGTAGGTTCTTGGCAGGGGATTCAGCAGGTGGATTTATGGCTGTTTGATGTTTGGCTTCTTCCCGTCTGATTTGGTCTAGCATGATTGAAGTGAATGGAATATTTCTGCCAGAGAACAAAGGTGATGGTGCAAGTAATGTGGTGAAAAGTTTGGTTGTGTGTTTGGTTGCTGAAAAATAGTTTCTGTGTGTAATGGGACCATGATCACTCATATTCAGCAAAACTTCTATAAACCTTGGATACATACAAAACTTTGAGGTGCTTGAAACATTTTTCACCATGCCTTTAAAAATCATTTGAGAAAAACAATACTTCCTTCCTGTTGCAAAGCAGATCAGGGCAGAAGCTATCTCACTACCAACTTCATTAAAAGCAGTGGTTTTGGGTGATAAACATTGCATAATAGTATGAATCAAAAGTTTCCAATGAGGGGCAAACTGGCCTTTAGCAAACTTTAATTTTTGATTTTCAGAAAGTTTATACCCCAATTTTTCAAGACCTTCAAAAATTTCAGCCTCAGAAAAGTTGGTTATTCCATCCTCATCATCAAGGAGGAGATTCTCCCTGATGGAGGCAAGTGTGATTACCTTGGAATGACCATCAACTGTGCTTTGAATTATGACCTCTCCATTCACTGTTTTGGTCATGGCTTTAGACCAGAACTGTTGAATGTGTGAGGTATAAATGCGAGGATTGATGAGAAGGGCCAATTTGAAGTACGAAGACTTTAGAAAGGCCACAGCCTCAACAAACTCGGCTGGTTCATCATGAAGCAAAGCAATTTGGTTATGATTAGGAGCAATTTAAGGGTCATGATGAATTTGAAAAAAAAAGTTTAGAGGTTTATAGAGATGGGAGGTAAGTGGGATTAGGTCGAGAGAGATTTATGGACCTGCTGGTAAAGGGAATTAAGTTTATATAGGCGAATTAGAGAGCTGTGATTGGACCAAAATTTTCAAATTGCAAAAATATCAAAGATAAATCTTGATAAAAAATTAATATATTTGAAATAGAAGGAAAAGATTACCAATCAGCTAAGAAAGCGCCTTAAATATCTTTTAAAAAGAATAAAATATTCCCTAACCAAAATTTAAGCAAGCAGGCCCAACGGCTATGAACAGGGTAACAGTATTGTCGGTCAATGGTCAAACAGGGGAATGTTGTGAAGGCAGGGGAATAAAATATAAAAGCAGGGGAAACTTTCCTAGGGGTATTAAACTAGTCATGAAGGGACTAATGCTAACTAGCTCTGCTCAAATGCACACACTTGTATACACAAGATAGATACATAGAATCTCAAGAGTCCTCTATTCAGCAATGGTCCCAATACAAAAAGTTAATACATAAGTCCCCCTTCACCAAGTAATCCCAAGAAATCATGCATACCCCAGTCACCATCCCAACCTTGTCCCTTACCTATGGTCAGTTAGTCTTGGCAATGTGTGCCACACATCTGTATTTTGAACAGCAAGCTGCTTGAATAAAGAAATGCAAACACACACTACAGTGCCTCAAGGTTTCAGAGTTTAGACAAGCTGTGCAGCAAGTCATCATTACCCTGAACCCCCACTCACCAATGGATATGATCTAAGACCATATATGAGCATTCTAAGAATACCCTGAATCCTAAAGGTTTGACCTAACCTCCCCTAAAACATAGAGTATATACCTGATCCACCAAGGAGAGTAGTATGCACCATATGAACCTCTGCATTGTTAGTCTAAAACCACATAAAACCACTTTTGTAAACAGAACACACCCAGCCTAAGAGAAAAATTCTCTTGGCAGGGGAATCAGTGTTAAAAAGCAGTGGAATGAAAGAAATGGTAAAATTGACTAACAATAATACAACAACAGCAGTTAAGCAACCCTGATTACACATGACAAAAAAATAGACATCAGATTTTAAGGAGTAACCATTCCAATACCTGCAACCAGATACTGAAACCTCCCTACCTCAAAAGCTTTTGTTAAAAGATCAGAAACATTAAGTTCTGTATCAATTTTCTCAGGAACAATCAGTCCTTTTTCAAAACAATCTCTGATAAAGTGATGTCTAATTTCAATGTGTTTGGTTTTGCTATGAAAAACAGGGTTCTTTATGATGCAAATAGTGCTGTTGTTGTCAATAAATATCTTGGTTTTAAGAAAGTTGTACCCATAATCAAGTAATTGATTTTGCACCCAAAGAACTTGACCACAACATGCAGCAGCTGCTACATACTCAACTTCAGTTGTGGATGTTGCCATGATAGTCTGCTTCTTACATTGCCAAGATATAAGCCTGCTCCCCAAAAATTGGCATCCCCCTGTTGTAGACTTCCTATCATTGTTGTCACCAGCATAATCACTATCTGAATAAGCTATCAGCTCAAATGGTGACTCCTTTGGATACCAGAGTCCTAGGGTGGGATGACATTTGAGATACCTAAAGATCCTTTTCACAGCAAATAAGTGACACTCTGTTGGTGACACCTGGTATCTTGCACATAAGCAGACTGCAAACATGATGTCAGGTCTTGAAGCAGTGAGATACATAAGAGACCCAATCATAGACCTGTAATTCCTGACATCAATAGGCTTTCCAGGACCATCCTTGCCCCATGGATGATCCTTGTCCATGGGAGTGGACACCTTCTTCCCATCAGACATGCCAAACTTCTTTACAATCTCAGCTACATATTTGTCTTGTGAGATAAATATCCCATCTTTCCGCTGCTGAACTTGTAACCCCAAAAAGAAGTTTAGTTCTCCCATAGCACTCATTTGAAATTTGTCCTGCATCAATTTGGCAAACTCTTTGCTAAGCATGGAGTTGGTTGATCCAAAAATGATGTCATCCACATAGACTTGTACTAGCAGAAGGTCACCCTTTTGTTTCTTTGTAAACAGGGTCTGATCAATCTTCCCCCTGCTGAATCCATTGTCTAGAAGATATTTGGAAAGAGTACCATACCAGGCTCTGGGAGCTTGGTGAAGGCCATACATGGCCTTTTTCACTTTGTATACTTTGTCAGGATGTTCTGGATCTTCAAACCCTGGTGGTTGCATGACATAGACTTCTTCATCAATGGTTCCATATAAGAAGGCACTTTTCACATCCATCTGGAAAACAGTGAAGTCCATGAATGAGGCATAAGCAAGGAATAATCTAATAGCTTCAATCCTTGCTACTGGGGCAAACACCTCTTCATAATCAATCCCTTCTTCCTGAGTATACCCTTGTGCTACTAACCTTGCCTTGTTCCTGACAACTATTCCCCTCTCATCCTTTTTGTTCCTGAGCACCCACTTGGTCCCAATAGGCCTTGCCCATTTGGGACAATCAACCAGAATCCAAACCTCTTGTATGTCAAATTGTAAGAGCTCCTCTTGCATAGCTTCAACCCAGCTTGGGTCATTTAAAGCCTGAAAAATCTTCTTTGGCTCTTCTTGTGACAAAAATGCAGTAAACAGACAACATTGCATGTTGTCATGATTGAACTTCATGGTGATGTTAGCAATGAAGCTGTGCTCCTTTGCTGTATACCTTGTATGTCTGGGAGCTTCAGGATCCCCAATGATCTGAGAGATAGGATGATCCTTATTGATTCTATAGGTAGGCTGCATGATGACTTCTGTTTCATCTTCTTCCAAATCAGAATTGATGGGGCTATTTTGATTAGGAAAGAAGTCCTCAAAGGAACTTCCAAATGAGACAGCATGACCTAAAGATGGGTGCTTGTGAGCAGAATGAAGCTCTGAATAACTAGGACCTCCACTCCTGATGATTCTGCTTCCACTGCTGGATATGATAGGACCATCATTTATGGGTGTAGATGATGAGATGAGTGGGGATTCTCTTTCTGCATCAGTAGTAGTCTCATTAGCATCATGATCCTTTGTGAGAGAGGAATCAATTCCTCTAGCAGGGGAATTCAGGATTCCACTGCTTTCAGCCATTCCACTGCCTTCAAACATAGCAGGGGATGAGATTGGCTGTTCTTTTCCTGAAGCAGAGTTATCTTCTTGTTTATCAGCTTCACTAGGAAACAATGATGGTACATTCATGTACCTCAGAGGTGACTTCTCAGCAGCAATTATTTCTTGAGTACCTGAAATGTTAGTGTTCTGCAAGACAACAGGTACATAATTCATGGACTTAGAAAGTACATCTATATCAAAGAACCAATCAGGACCTGTTTGAACATCTTCAGGTTTATCTTCAAGAAAGTTCACATGAAGATTTTCTGTGATTTTGCTTGTCTTCTTGTTGAAGACCCTATATCCTTTGCTGTTTAAGGAATAACCCACAAAGTATCCATCATCACCCTTTTCACTAAACTTACCAAGATTGTCAATGGTGTTCAAGATGATAACATGACACCCAAAAGGTCTGAAAAAGTCAATTAGGGGAGGTCTTCCATTAAACAGCTGATAAGGGGTCTTGTTGTGCGCCTTGACCACCAAGGCCCTGTTTTGCACATAGCAAGCAGTGGATACAGCTTCAGCCCAAAAGATAACTGGAAGTTTGGAATCAGACAACATAGTTCTTGCAGCTTCAATGAGTGTCCTATTCCTTCTTTCTGCTACTCCATTCTGTTGAGGTGTTCTAGCAATGCTAAATTGCCTCTTGATGCCTTTGTTTATGCAGAAAGAATCCAGCTTGTGATTTCTGAACTCACCACCATTGTCTGATCTTATGGTAACTACCTTCATGCTTTTTGACAGTTCAATTTGATTGATGAACCCAATGAGTACATCAGCAGTGTCACTCTTTTCAAATAGAAAGAATGTCCATGTAAATCTTGAAAAATCATCAGTAATCACTAAGCAGTACCATTTCTTCATTATACTTGCCACAGAAGTAGGACCAAAAAGATCCATATGCAGTAGTTCCAATGGCTTGGTGGTGGACATACTTGTTTTTGACTTGCAAGATGCTCTGTGTTGCTTCCCTTTCAGACATGCTGCACAAGTATGTTCAGTGACAAAAGACTTGGAAGGAAGACCATGAACCAGATTATGCTTTACTAGTTTGTTCATGTTCTTGAAATTAAGATGACCAAGTCTTCTATGCCATTTCTTACATTCATCTGCTGAAGCTTTGGCAATGAAACATGTTTCATTGTCTTGGAGAGAGATGTCCTTGAGATCAATTGTGTACATGTTCTTCTGTCTTGGTGTTCTGAGAACAATTGGAGTGTCTTGTGGCAAGACAAACTCCTTTCCTAATACCAAGCATTCAGTGTCAGTAAACAAGACAAAATTCTTGTTATCAGTCATCTGTGACACACTGAAGAGATTATATTTGAGTTCTTTCACCAAGTACACATTGTCAAAAGTCATCCCATTTGTGACAATAGTTCCTTTTCCTGTTATAGTTCCATGCCCATCTCCAAAAGAAACACCATCATTGTCATGCAGGGGTACAAAGTTAGATAAGTAAGCTTTGTGTCCAGTCATACTTCTTGAGCATCCACTATCCCAATATGCTCTATCATCCCTTGTCTTCTTTGTCACCTGCAAAAGGAAAAACAAATTAGTTTTTCTTGGGGACCCAAGCCATTACAGACTTGGATCTACCTCGTGTATCAATGTAGGATAGCTTATCAAAAACTAGAGATACACCATTAGATTGAGTACCCCTTTTGGGTGCCCAAACCCAACGAGCTGAGGCTTTCACAGCTTTTCCCCATCTTCCCATATTCCTAGAATGCACACCTCTTTTAGCAGGGGATTCCTTATGCTTAGCAGAAGGAACCCACCTTTTGTTTTGGCCTCTGTTTATGTGTTGGTAAGGTCTAGGGCCAGATCTATATGCAGTATAAGGTGTTGGGGTGGTCACAGAAGTGTTGGGCTTTGGGTGAACATCATTTTCCTTTCTAAGAGCTGGAGCAACATATTTCTCAGCTACTCTATTTCTCAAGGCAGGGGCAACATACTTGGCAGGGGAAAAGGATTTTGCCCCTGCATTTAGAAGAATGGCTCTAGGTTGCATATCCCTTAAGGGATTTGCAGCCACCATCTCCATTGGTGCCTTACACTCTTGATAAGTGTGTTCAAAACTGCCACATGTGAAGCAGGGCTTGGTATTGATCACAAAGTCTTTTCCTAATTGATGAGACTTTTGGTCATTCCAATTTCTTTGATTACCTCTGACATTCCTGTACATACCAGCATATTTAATGATAGGTTTAGGAGACTGTGGCCTAGCCTTGCTCTTAGAGTTTGGATTGCTACTAGAACTTCCTTCTTTTGAAAATCTAACAGGGTTGTCAATTTGCTTCAAGCCAACCTGTTCCTGTTTAATATCCCTAATGACACTAGTTTTAACTAGAGACTCTTCTGTATCAGGATTATTAGGTATATAAGCACTCAAGTCAAACTCAATGTCATCCTGTTTTTCAAAACAAGGGAGACCAGTCCATGACAAGTCTTTTCTAGGATAGGGAGCATGGATGTTAGCAGGGGGTGGAGGTATAGTAGCATTCATGTTCTTAATTCCAAACCCTGTTTTGTCCTTAGGAGATTGACCAATTTCAAATGCCTTGGTTAAATCTTTTGAAGCTTTTCCAAATTTTTCAACAGTTTCCTCATCTATCTTTTGGTTAGCTTTAAAAATTTCAAGTTCAGCAGTTAAAACATTTATAGATTGGTTATTCTCCTTGACATCCCTTTCTAGAATCACAATGTGATCCCTATACTCACTTTCTCTTTGCCTATATTCTCTTATGGTGGACTCTAGTTGTTCTAAAGCACGTTTATAATTATCAAGATCATTATCACAATTGATATAATCAGCTTTTACCTTTCTGATTTGATCATTTAAAGATTCAGTATTTTTTCTACAAGCTTTAGTACAGTATGAGTCATCATATACCTCATTGTCAGAGCTGGAACTTGACATGGCCATAAGTGCAAAGTCTTCTTCCTCAGCCACCAAAGCTTGATTTCTTTCCACACTTTCTGTCATAGCACTCCAGTCCCATCCATTAGCTCCATCTATCCCCTGCATTGCTACCATGGCTTTAGCACCAGAATCCTCATCCTTTCTATGGCTATTACCAGACTTAGGTCCTCTGCATTCCCTGGCAAAATGACCCTTCTTGCCACAATTGTAGCATTCAACTTTTGCTTTATCAAACCCAGCCACATCAGACGGATTAATTGTGATCTTCTTTCCATACTTCTTGTGGAACCTGTTGGCTCTCATGCTTAGCAAAGCCATATTCCACTTGATATCCAATTCTTCTAGTGCTTGCTTACTGATTTGATTCAGATCTTCATGTAACACTGTAGATCCTTGTGGACCTTGAGATGCTATGAAAGCACATGCAGTATCAAGGCTGAATGTAGCTGGTCTTTCTTCATCATAGGAAGGTCCAGACCTGGTAGCAGGGGAATAAGTAGCAGGGGCTACTTCTATTCCACTGTTCTTGGAGATTCCACTGCTTTGTGATATGAATGCCATGTTAGCAGGGGGATCAGCAATTCCACTTGAGTTGGTGGGAATTGTCCCTTTTGACTTCATTTCATTGACAATAGGTTCAAAAACTTTTAAGTTATTGTATATATCATCAATATTCTTGTTGTCCAAGTCATCCTTATTCTGCCAGATTGCCTTATAGACAAACCATTCTTTCTGAAGGCTGTTAAGAAACCTGGTATTCACCTGCTCTCTTGTCACCTCAATATCAAAGAATTCCAAGTGGGCCACCATGTCTTGAAGCCTATTGTAAATAGCTCCAATTGATTCATCACCAATTGCTTTGAAAGAAGCAAAATCATCCAGCATTTGGTTCTTCTTCTTCTTCTTTGTGGCTTCATTTCCTCCAAAGGTTGTGCCTATGGCTTCCCATAGTTCCTTAGCTGTTTTGTATTTCCTGAATCTGAGTTGATGTCTATCAGGTAGGGCCAACAGCAATGAGCTATGAGCCCTGACATCATGCCTTCTAGCCAGTATTTCCTTATCACATAAAGCAGCAGATTTCTTCTTGTCCTTACCTTTGGAACTTTCACCTTCATCCTTGCCTTCTTCAACTGCCACCATTTTGTTGAATTGATCACCAAACTCTATGATCTCCCAGAGAACATAGTGTTCCATTTTCAGGTATTGTTGGATTCTGAATTCCCATAATTCAAAGTTTTCAGGATCCAACATGGGTAACTTGAGGTTATTGTGGTTGTTGCTATTTGTGGATGAATCTGAAGACATGTTTGCTATGAGGTTTTTGTTCTTGATTTAGACAAAGTTTCTCAACAAGCTCTGATACCACTTGTTGATCCCAAAGTCAGATCTTAAACCTTAATAGCTTGTTTAAGGGTTGTGATAGAGAGAAAGAATTCAATCTAACACTAGAGAAACTTTGCAAAGCAAAGTAACTAAACAAGATGCGGAATGTAATGTTTAGCACAAGAACAAATGAGATTCAAACGTTGCACTTTAATATATCAAAGATATACGAATACCCAAAGTGGTATTAGGGTTTAAAAAACCTTAAAGTAATAATAATGAAAAACGAAATGAGAAAGACACACTTTGCATGCTAACCTAGTGAGTCCTTTTATAGATGCAAGGACCCACGTACAAGATCACTACTAACAAACTATGGAAAGTATTAAGGAATAATAACTGAAACGCGTAAAGATCTATTCCATGTTTATCTTGACGGCAGGGCCTTTGACTCCAGCAGGGGAACGGATCCCCCTGCCTTTGTTATATAGCAGGGGGAACTTACTCTAGCAGGGGTATGGACAATCAACTAGCAGGGGAAACAAATAAGCATAGATTTATTCCCAGCAAGTGTTCTTTAATTTTCTTGCTTTTAATCTCTCATTCTACCTTTCTTTTTTGCTTGATCTTTATGTTTACATGCTTATTGTCTTGCTTATTTGATTAAAGATTATGTTTTTATGCTTTTGATTGTTTTAAATCATTGATTCTTGTAGCTTATTTGTTTTCACCTTTAAGTTTTTAAAGTTTTTATAAAAGTTATTTTTATATAAAAGTTGTTTTTCGTAAAGCTTATTCATTTCGTATTTTAAAAGTCTTTAAATTTCAGTTTAGTAGCTTATTTTTATATGGTTTGCCTTAGGAATTTCGTCTTGTGCTTATTAGAGTTATAGCTTATTTTTCTAGCTTATTTTGCACTTCTTTCTCCGTATTCCGATCTTACAGATCTGAAAAGGGTTTCATATTCTGACCAGCTTCTTGGCTTGGTCGAAAAAGGGTTTACAACTTTCAGATTGGGAAGTGTGTGACATTCCGACGAGAGGGCCTTGGTATTCCGATCAGGGTAGCTGGTGGTATTCCGATCAGGTAAGTGACAGTTATTCCGATTGGTGCTCCTTTCTACATTCCGATCGAGGTGTTTGTTTGGACATTCCGATCAGGTAAGGTGACATATTCCGATCAAAGGGTTCCGATCAGCATTCCGACCAAGTTCCACTCCACATTCCGACGGGATCAATATCCTGACCAGCAGGGTAAGTAAACATTCCGATCAGGGTTTTAACATTCCGATCGAGGGTGTTTTGATTATTCCGACGGTGAGCCTGATCGGAATATATTCCAATCTGGGGTATTTTTCATGTTTTGTCTTGTTTAATTTTTTTACATTCTCATTTTAATTCTTGTCTAATTTTAATTTCCGTCACGCTTTAGCCTTTAGTCATTTAATTAATTTACTTTCCGTCGCGTTTTTAAATACTTGCACCTTTTACTTTTAAGTAGACTTAGATTTATTTTAAACGCCTTTTATTTTAAACGCCATTTTAATTAACGTCATTTATTTTAATTGTTTTGCACACTTTTATTTTAAATACTACAACGACACAACTTTTGTTTCACCAAAGAACAGCTGAGTCACACATAGAACCTAGATCAATTCGATTAGACCAACACAACGAACTTAATTTTTATACGGGCCAAAAGCCTTGTATCAGCCTCGTTGTGATAAACTAATCAATATGTGAAATATCGTCATAGGTCACCTGTGTAAGGAAATTGGAATTTTTAAGTAGTTTGCGGTATGGACTAAAGGGAGTTGATGAATATGATTGGATATGAGTATATCCAGCTAATTGGAAAATGATGGACGAAGTGGGAAATTGATACAAGTATAGGAGTCGTGTTGAGAGATTGGGTGACTGATTTAGAGGGATGTGGGAAACTCGTTAGCGATGTCTGAGTTTTCATATAATGAGAGTTATCATACTAGAAGTCGATGAATGCCATTTGAGGCACTATATGGAAGGATAGGGTGAGTTGTCCTTATGGTGGACTAAAATTGGTGAAAGAGACTACTAATGTAGTAATGGTGTTTGTGGAAAGGATGAGAGCAACAAGAGATGATATGTTGAAAACGTGGAAACCACTAGAGTTTAGTGACAAAGTTATGTAGGAAGTTACACCCATAGTAACGGGTGGTATATTTTGGTAAAAAAGGGAAAAGTTGATGTCGAGTTTTGTAGGTCCATTTATGATCTTTGGAAAGATCGGACCAGTAGCTTATGGGTATAGAATTACCTGGGGAATTAAGTGGTGTACATGATATATTTCATGCAATAAGATTTAAGAAATGTGGTTTGAGAATGCATATTTGCATGTACGGTTATTCGGGGTTTGTGATAATAAGAGTCTTTGATTATTAAAGAGTCATTTGATATTTATGGGCTGTGAGGTCAATAGTTTGAGAATGAGTTAAAATAATGTTGGTTAATGTATGTGGTAATTTGAGATTTGAACTAAAGTACAAATGGAAATGAGAAGAGTTCATTTAGAACAAGTATCCTCATGTGATTTGTTGTTTGTGTGTTTGATCCTACGGAGTAAATCTCGGGACGAGATTTCTATTAGGAGGGAGTGATGTGACAACCATGGTTTTGGGGTTCGTCACTTAGACAATAATTTAGGGTGTTTTGTGCAAATATGTGCTTATGTGTTTATTTTTTATGTTTGGAGTGAGGTTTGGATATCGTTTATGGGTATATGGTACTCAAAAGTAAATCAAGGAACGGTTATTTCATGTTCATGAGCTCACAAGGTAGTGACTATGAAATGAGATGGTGTTATTTCGTGGTTTTACGTATACGTATATGTATTATAGAAAAATCGTATTTTTACGATTTAAGGTTTAACATTTAGAGGTCTTGGATGAGGTAATTAGTCACGGGAGTATTTTTCGGGATGGTTTTAAGTCATTTAGGACTTAGTTAATTAGCTTATTTCATATTTCAATAGTTTTTATAAAACTGTATATTTTACGTCTTTTACGGTATACACGTAAATTTGACTAATTTTACGGTTTTGAGGTTCGGGGGGCTTTAGGAGCTGAAATAAATTAAGGGAATTTAAGGTAATAATAATTAATAGTTAATTTACAGTAATATGATTAAAAAAGTCGGCCATAGGGATTTGGACTTAGTTTTGGGCCGAATTTTGCTTAAGGAAAGTAAGGGGAGCCTAGTTTGAGTACTATTAGGCTTCCTGTTTAGTTTTAATTACCCATATTACTCCCTTTAGCTCCAAAAACGATTTTTCCTTCTCCCAGACTTAATATCAGTCATGATTAACAATGGCGGATCAAGAAAATCCAATTATTCAATTATGGTTTAAGGTATGCACTAAAACTATGCTTAATTAACGTTTAATTTACGTATGTAACCTAATATGATGGATTAGGGTTTGACATTCATAATTTTTAATTAGATTTTGTTAATGATCTGTAATTAATGATGTAATTAATGGGTTTTTATCATTTGAAATTGTTTTTAGGTTTTAATTAGGGTTTATGTATGATTAATTAGGTTAATCATATTAAATTTGTCATTAAAAACTGGGCAGAATTTTTGGGTCATTGTTTTGATCATATATAGAGTTTTACAAACTTTTAAATTGCGATCTTGGTACCCCTGGAAAGGTAATTTAGTTGGCTTTCAAATTCAAGAAACGATAAGTAAATTGGAGGTCGGGAAGTGGGTCAAAAACAGGTTACAACAGTCGGATGTCAAAGTAGTTTTGAAATCAGGCGGGTTTAAATTAATGTTTTAAGATCGTTATGGTACTTAGGAGTATAATTGGACCTTCAAACGAACACGAGACTTAGATTATATTAAATAAAAGATCTGGAGGAGGGCTAAACAAATGGGTTTGGGTAAGACCCTCTGATCATAACAAACGTTTCGTATGTTCAAAATCAATAAATGCTGGATAGGTAAAAGTAGATATATATATATATATATATATATATATATATATATATATATATATATAATATATATATATATATATATATATATATATATATATATATATATATATATATATATATATAGATATATATATATGGAGGCGTTATTGTGGTGCACAATTTAAAATACGTTATAATATGTACAGTTGTGGATCGTTGGGTCAATAGTTTTAGATGACATTGAGTTTTAATTAGACAATTAATTGATAATGGCAATATGGTAAATTACTGACACACTATGACTATTTTATATGAGTATTATAACTATAAGTGCAGACATTTTGTCATCATTTTTTAACGTCGTTGTTTTCAATTCTAAAGTTCTATTATATATTATTTAAATAAAAATCTAATTGTTCATCTAATTTACTTTATTAAACAAGCGCTGCTACATATTAAAATCACTTTTTTTATTTGTATGCACGAATTCATTTTAAGTGTTTTTATTCACTAAATGTAAACCATCATCAAATTTTTGCATGCTTATAAAACCTCAAATTGTTAGTTGAAATAATATTTAGACGAATTGTTATTTTTTTTTTGTTTGGTGACACATTAATTTAGTGACAGATTTTTTGGTGACACATTAACTTAGTGATAGATATGTTTGATGATACATTTATTTAAGTGACATATTTGTTGTATGACACATTAATTTATGTAATTTCATTTATACATAAAGTGACATATTATTTTTAATGACACATTTGTTGTGTGTCAAAATTTGTTAACTTATTTATGATGACACATTAGGATTTTAATATGTTTATAGTGACACTTTATTTTTATTAAACAATTATTTTAACACATATGTAATGATCCACTAAGTTTTTTTATTGAAACGATCGTTCGGTGGATCCATAATTGTCGATCTATTGAGACAACTCGGTCGTCGCAACGTTCATGGCCGACTGTGAATTGATCGAGTCTCCGTCGATCGATACTCGTTACGACTAGCTTAAGTTACCAACATATACTACTTCCATCACACTTTAAATGTTCTCATATGACTTTTTAAAATATTACTTTATTAACTTTAATTTTTAATTATTATTTTTTGTGTTAAATAATATTTTATGAGAATGATATTAATTAAAATACATTTAATCAATCCATTCATATATTATACATTAAATATTACTTTGTATATTAAATAAATAAAAATATTTAATATTAAAGTTAAAAAGTAAGATTTGAAAAAGTCAAATGAGAACAATTAAAATGGAACGAAATGAATAAACAATTAAAAAAAATAATAGTCAATTTTTGTACATCACTTTTTTGGTATATTACTGGTTACTTTATTTACAAACTGGCACATGAAAAGAAATAAATTGTAGTTTTATACATCATAAGTAAATAATTAATACACTAATCTTCAATTAGCTTGTTAGTATCATCAATTATTGTAGACAAATAGCATATGAGGTTATGTAATATAAGAAGTATTGTACGACGACGTCACCAAAAGAAAATAAAAAGAATTCAATAACCATATAACATCCAAATGTTAACTAGGTACATCACAAATTACTACGATATTCACTAGTAGGGGTGAGCATAAACCGCACCGCAAACCGCAAAACCGCAAAAAATCGTACCACAATAACCGCACCACAACAAAAACCGGTTGGTCGGTTTTAAGAAAAAAGAAAAACCGCGAATGCGGTTGCGGTTTTACCCTTAAAATCGCACCACCAAATCCGCACCGCACCACGTAGTAATTATATAAAACCAAAAAATGGCTTATCGATTATTTAACGTGTGTTATAGGAGTTTTACTGCATAATATCATTAATATTTTAAACAATGTGTGTGTTTACATTAAATATATGTATTGTTATAACCGAAAATACGTACATCGCGAACCAAATACGGTAAAAATCCGCATTAAGTATATAAATCATAAGCGGTGGTGCGGTGCGGTTAATATCCGCAAAACCCACAAAACCCGCAAAAATCCGCAAAACCGAAACCGCAAAAAACCGCGTGGTGCGGATTCTCACTTTTGAAAAAACCGCAATTGCGGATGCGGTTTTATTTTTGCCAAAATCCGCACCGCACCGCACCATGCTCACCCCTATCACTAGAGTGCAAAAATGAAATACATACAAATTCTATACAATAGTTAAAAAATATGGATACAAATATTCAACAAAAAGAAATAAAAAAAATCTACAACTTGATACTTTAATATATAAAAAGAGTGAATCAAACATTCAATAGAATAGAATGACACATGTATACATGATGGTTATGACAAGATTTTTGGTAATTGGTGCATTAGACGTGACCCGATCTATTAAGAAGGAAAGAGAATAAGATCTCAGTTTGGTGGCGGTGGTTTGTGTTGTTGGTGTAAAACTTTTAGATTTATTTTAAATGGAAAATGTATGGTTGAAAAAATGCAGTTTTATTTTGTGATTTAGAAGAAAGAGCATTAAAATTGACTTAGCTAATTAGGAGTCATAAATACCCATTATGCCCTTAAACATATTAAAACTAATGTAATTAATATTCAATTTCTTTTGAATAGAAAGAACACTTGTCAATTTATTACTGGTGCCTATTATAACCCATTTTAAGATGTAACGCATTTGAACGTAAATATATATATATATATATATATATATATATATATATATATATATATATATATATATATATATATATATATATATATATATATATATATATATATATATATATATATATATATATATATATATATATATATATATATATATATATATATGGAGGCCTTAACAATAGCTTTAAGGTTGCGGCCAAATGAGAGAGTTAGCTAACACATGTAAGGGCATTGGGTTTCTTTTACCGGGAATGTTATTTAGGTTAAGGGGGTGTTCCACCCATAGTTTGAAGTATGAAAAACGGGACTGTTTTTGGTTAAATGTTAACGGGGAGAGTTATGAACTAAACTAAGTTAAGGGCTTTATAGAGGGATGTAATGAGATGTATATGACATATAAATGGAGTTAAGTTGTAGGATAAGGTTATATATCCATCATAGATTGATGAGCCATTTTGGTATGTGGTTCATGTCTTGATTGTATACGTTTGCGTGTTTAGATTTTTGCTAGAGCGCGGATACTTGAAGAGACTTGTTCAGGTGAGTTTCGTAGTCCCATATCTTTTTATGATTTGAATTCCAGATGGGATGTAAGAGACACTCTATGGTTTTGTAACTAATGTTGTGAATGTTTTTATGGTTTGTGATGGACTTGTGTGTGCACTTATGTGATTAACTGCTATGTGATTCTTGATTGTGTTTATGATTTAGATCGGGGGACACGTACCGTCTCAGTTATTGTGGTTTGACTTGGTACCAAGGGGATGTTGACAAGGCGGGGCCTTGGGATTGGTTCATAGGTGTATGGGCGCCTATGGGACCATGGTGATTGGTAAGGCTTGGAACCTTGGAATTGTGGTTATTGGTAAGGCTTGGAGCCTTGGATTTGTGGTGATTGGTTAATCTTGAATGCTAGTTGTGAATACATAATTGTAGCACATTGTCTATATGTTCTTTTGTTAATGGTTTTTATTCACAGCTTATAACTAATTTGGCGTTGGAGTCTAAACCTATGACTCTCACCAACTTTATGTTGACGTGTTTTAGTGTCTCTTTCAGGTGAGAATGTGGTTAAGCGTGAGAATAGGAGTGGCTAGCTGGAAGGCTTATGATTGCATTTGGAGGAACCCCCTTTCCTCTTAGTCTTTATTAATGTTTGGATAAGTGATACTTTGTAGACATCTATATGTTTGTTATTTGTTAATTGTATGTCTTTGGTAAGAGGTAGACCTGTTACCTACTTACCTAGACGCCTACATTGTTTGAGATATCTTCATGACATTGTGTCACAATTTATGATATTTCCATTTCATTTAGTTATCTCTATAGACACGCTATTGTTGTGATGATATCCATACGTCGCGCCCCATATTCCGCCATAGTGGGGTGTGACAGAATATCCGTACCTTATGTCCCGTGAACGAGGAAAGATGAAAGGATGAAAAGTCCTACTCCGACCTCACTAGTGCTACATAAATAACGGACATGAATGATTTGTCTGTTTACTGAGTATGTTACTGCTTCTGAGTGTTCTTAACTGATTTTATATGTTCTTGTCTTATTTTACTGTTTTAAATGATATACTGTATTATTCATGTTTTACATGTCTTTTGATTATGTATTTTCATGTATTCTTGTATTATTATACTTGTAGTGTAATAATAAGTAACTTTCTAAAAATAACAGGTTTCCAAAAATAGAAAGTTTCAAAAAATAGAAAGTTTCCAAAAATATAAAGTTTCCAAAAATATAAAGTTTCCAAAAATAGAAAGTTCCCAAAAAATAGAATGTTTCCAAAAACAGACCAGTTTTCTAAAAATAGTAAGTTTCCTAAAAAAGAAATAAGCTGGATTAATAAGTCTACAATATAAGCTTGTGATTATTAGTCATATATTATAAGTCATGCTGATTTACTAGTAAAGTTTATTAGATTAAATACTTAGGTTAAAAGGATTATTAATTAATAATAATAGTACATGGTTTATTAATTAATAAAGTATCATGGTTTAATAATAAACTTTACTTTATGTGTTTTTAGTTAAATTAAGTCATGAAAAATACTTAGGTTATAACATGTATTATTAATTTTAATAATAAAACCTAAGTCTTAGTTTTAATTTAATTAAGCATAAATAAAATACTTAGGTTATATCATGTTTTATTTCATTAAATAAAAAA
The DNA here is from genome assembly GCA_025667525.1 of Glebionis coronaria. NCBI lineage: Eukaryota > Viridiplantae > Streptophyta > Magnoliopsida > Asterales > Asteraceae > Glebionis > Glebionis coronaria. The sequence goes on from CM046874.1 coordinate 553,341,759, forward strand.
CCTAAGTTATAATGTTAATATAATTATACATGCATTTAAATAAATTAAATTAACAAATGAGCATATTAACTCTTAATAATTCCCGAGCCCGAAACCCGAGGATTAAACCCGAACTCTAACCACCACCAACAACCGCGGCTGTGGTGGTGGCCAGTGGCTTCCCACTGCGAGCCCAAAGTTTCCATCGGCTTAAGCCAGTGGTTCCCCTGTCTCGCCTGCGTTCCCACCATCGGACCACAGTGGCCACCGGCATAGCCGGTTCCTACTGCTTGACCAACGGTACCCCTGTGGGGGACCTTGGCTTGCGGCTGGTCACAAACAAAACACCACCGCCCCGTATAGGGTTGCGGCTGGTGGTATAAGGAGTCCACCGAGACCATGGTTAGTCTCGGTTGGTGTGCGTCCGAAACAAAACAACCAAATAAACCCCGTCACTTGTTTAATTTATTACCATTACATGTTTTATCCATGTTTTTAAAGATCAAAAGATATGAACATAATTAAATTAGAAGTAATAAAAAGATGAAGGTTTTGATTATACCGTTTACGTGGATGAAAAGAGGTTAGAACACGAACACGTATGAATCAAAGATCAAAACACAACGAATCTCCCTTGTGGTGGTGATGTATGTCCCATCTACCAAGAGGATGGGGGCTAGGGTTTCTTATATATTTTTGTAAAAACTATGTTATGAAAATCCTTGGGGATTATTTGTTTACATTAGTTAAATTTTAAATGGGTTGGGCCCTTCCTTCTTTGTTTGGCCGCGGACACCAAGCCCCACAAGAACAAAACCATACATTTTCATGTTTAATAATTATTCGTGTACATTCGTGTTTAATATTCGTGTTATAATTATTATACCTGATAATTATCGTGTATTAATCTGTACGTAGTTCTCGTAATTAATGTTCGTGACATGTGTATATAATATAAATGGAAAGTTTTAATTTGCTCATATGTTTATGTGGTGTACTGTTCATGGTATTTATATGCGGGTTTTACAACTCTTCCCCTCTATAAAGAATAATTCGTCCCCGAATTATAGATAACGTAAACTGAAAGGAAACATACCCGAATCAAAACTGGAAATGATAAGAAGTCTGGATAGACTCCTCCGTCTCCCAGGGGGATTCCCGCTCGGAATGGTCCCTCCAAAGGATTTTGACGAATGGAATCGTCTTCTTCCTCATGACTCGCTCTTGACGATCAAGAACTCGTTCGGGCTCCTCAATGAAAGTAAGATCCTCACGAATCTGCTCGAGTGGATACTGAACCATATGAAGGGGATGATAATTGTACCCTCTGAGTAAGGACACATGGAAAACATTATGAACGTGAGATAGCTGCAGAGGTAACGCCAAGCGATACGATACCTCACTGACTCGTTCGAGGATATCAAACGGTCCGATGAATCGAGGACTGAGGTTTCCCTTGATTCCAAAACACCTAACTCCACGCGCCGGTGATACCTTGAGAAAGACATGATCTCCCACGTTAAAATGCAAATCCCTACGATGCTTGTCGGCATAACTCTTTTGAAGTGCACGAGCTTTTTGCAGTTTCGCCCTGACTACAACAACCTTCTCGTTGGTCATCTCTATCATCTCCGGACCCTCAAGAATTCGCTCACCAACCTGGTCCCAGCAGATTGGGGCGTGATACTTCCTGTCATACAACATCTCAAACAGTTCACACTTGATGTTGGCATGATAACTGTTGTTGTATGCAAACTCTACCAAGCAGATATAGTCGTCCCAACTTCCTGTCTATTCCAAAGCACACGCTCGAAGCATGTCCTCTAGTGTGTGAATGGTACGCTCTGACTGCCCGTCTCTCTGAGGATGAAAAGCCGTGCTAAGCTTAAGTCTGGTGCCCCAAGCTTTCTGCAGACTCTTCCAGAATCGCGAAGTAAAATGAGGATCTCTGTCCGAGATGATACTGGATGGAGTACCATGTAGTCTCATGATATCCTTCTGATATAGGTCAGCCAATTTGCTAACTGATTCATCCTTGTGGATTGGTAAGAAATGAGCTGATTTGGTAAGTTGGTCAAGGATAACCCAAATGGAATCATGCTTCCTCTTTTGGTTTGCGGAAGTCCGGTGACAAAGTCCATGGAGATCTTGTCCTACTTCCACTCTGGATTGTATAATAGTTATAGTAGACCACTAGATCGTTGATGCTCAATCTTAACCTGCTGGTAGGTAAGACATTTGGAGACAAAGGTAGCAACGTCCTGCTTCATACCACTCCACAAGAAATGCTGCTTGATGTCGTGGTACATCTTGGTGGAACCATGATGAATAGAGAATGAGGAGCTATGAGCTTCAGCCAGCAAAGCCTCCCTGAGTGTAAGATCACCAGGAACACAAAATCTAGTGACCTGTCATAAGATACCGTCGTCATCTACCCGAAACTCTGTCTGCTGGTCTATGTTATGAATGACCGCCCAGATTTTACCATCATCCTTCTGAGCTTCCTTGATCCTAGAGAGTTAGTCAGGATCAAATCTAAGATTAGCCCAATAGCCATGCTGTCCACGTACCATAAACTCAATGTCCAGTCGTTCCAAGTCACGTATAATTTCCTCCTCTATTTTAATGCCATTGATCATACCCGACTTCCTACTAAGAGCATCTGCCACTATATTCTCCTTGTCGGGATGATACTGTACATTAATGTCATAATCCTTCAACAACTCTAACCACCTTCTTTGCCTCATGTTCAGTTCACACTGAGTGAAGATATATTTTAGGCTCTTGTGATCTGTGATCATATCACATGATTCGTCATACAAGTAATGCCTCCAAATCTTCAGTGCAAACACAACTGCTGCAAGCTCCAAGTCATGTGTAGGATAGTTCTCCTCATAAGTCTTAAGCTGTCGTGATGCGTAAGCAATCACTTTCCCATGTTGCATGAGAACACAGCCAAGACCCTTCCCTGAAGCATCACTATAGATCTGAAATCTACCTGTACCAGATGGGAGAGTAAGAATAGGTGCATATACCAACTTCTGCTTCAGTTCTTCAAAGCTCTTCTCTCTTTCTTCAGTCCATAAGAATTTCTCTCCTTTTCGCATTAGTTTGGTCAAAGGCAGTGCTAATCAAGAAAAGTTCTCTACGAACCTACGGTAGTAACCAGCTAAGCCCAGAAAGCTGCGAACTTCAGTTGCCGATGTCGGTCTTGGCCACTTGGTAATAGCCTCGACCTTTGCAGGATCTATGGTTATTCCCTCTACGGATACATTGTGGCCCAGAAACGCCACTTTGCTCAACCAGAATTCGCATTTGGAGAACTTGGCATACAGCTGCTTCTGGCGAAGTATCTGTGATATTGTATGAAGATGGTCTTCGTGTTCCTCCTTGGATTTAGAGAAAATTAGGATATCATCAATGAAGACGATAACAAACTTGTCCAGAAACTCATGGAAGACACGGTTCATCAAATCCATGAAAACTGTTGGAGCAATGGTAAGTTCAAAAGGCATGACTACAAATTCGTAGTGTCCATAGCGTGTACAGAAAGGAGTTTTAGCCATATCCTGCTCTTTCACCCGTAGCTGATGGTAGCCAGACCTCAGATCAATCTTAGAGAAATGTTTGGCGCCTTGCAGTTGGTCAAACAGATCATCAATGCGTTGCAAAGGATATTGGTTTCTGATTGTGATCTTATTAAGCTCACGATAATCATGCAGAGTCGCATACTGCCATCCTTCTTCTTCACGAATAGTACCGGTGCACCCCATGGAGATGCAGTAGGGCAGATGAAACCTCGCTCCAAAATTTCCTGTAATTGTTCCTTTAAATCCTTAAGCTTAATAGGAGCCATGAGGTAAGGAGCCTTGGAAATTGGCTCATCTCCTGGAATGAGCTCTATATTAAACTCTACTTCACGAGCAGGTGTTATGCCCAGAAGTTATTCAGGAAACACGTCGGGAAATTCTGACACGATAGGCTGATCCTGAATGGATGGAGATTCAGCCTCAATATCATGAACAACAGCTAAGAAGCCCTCGCAACCATGTGACAGTAAGGCACATGCTTGTAAGGCTAAAATAATCTGTACAGACTTTCCTGGTATGAAACCATTGTGAATGTACTCTGGTGCGTTGACATCACCGAAAATAACCCGATATGAATGGAAATCTATGGTGGCGTGGTGTTTGGATAACTAGTCCATGCCTAATATCATGTCGAATTCGCACATGTCCAAAGGAAGTGCGTCAACTGAACGGATTATGTCATCAAACTTAAGGGGAAGATCTCTGTACCCATGTGTGATGCATACAGAGTCTCTCAGGGGCATGGAAATGCTTAAGACATTTTATAGTGGAAAAACCAAACCAAAACGTGTATTTATAAACGTAAATGTCGGAATTACGCGTGGTTTTGTGTTTTGTTGAGAAATAGGTACGAAAGGACAAAAATGAAGAAAACATGAAATTTCACGGACATTATCAAAGAAAAAGTAAAAGATAAAGTCAAAGGACCAAAAGTGCCAAAAGAATGAAGTTTGGAGGGCTAAGGATGAAGATTTAATAAAGTTTCAAGCTTAAAATCAAGAAATGCAACAACAAGGATTATTTCTGCCATACTAAAAAGTTATCCACTAACAAACCACATGGACCAATTAAGAGCACGAATTTACTAAGCTAACAGTTCCGACCTTGCCGAGTAACTCGTCTCGGTTTGCATTTCGCATATTCTACTATTTTATTTCTAATTTTAACATTTTATTAATCTTAATAAAAATTAAATAAATAAAAGTCTTTTATTTTATAATAGCTAGTTTAGTATTGAAATAATTAATTTTAATTTCTAAATATTTTTAGTTTTAGTAGTTTTATTTTCATTTATTTTAATATTTTTATTTATTTTTAAACTAACACAAAAATATTAAAAAGAAAGTAAAATAGCATGTGTGTTTCTTTTGTTAATAATTAGGTGCATCATTCTAGAAGAATAAAGTTGGTGGATTTAATTAAAGAAAGATTAATCAAGAGCCATTGGTTGAAAAAATAATCAAAGGTTAAGATAAGTGATCCATGTGAAGTGCTCGTATTGGTAGCTAAATAGCACCTCATTTTTCTTTATTTTGTATGAAGATTTTAGGTAGCTAAATAATGTCAAATTTATTTCATGCTTATTTTAATTCATTTTTATATTTTAATAAACAAGTTATTTTAGCTTATTGTTAATCTCTTTTAGCTTATTCTCATTCTACCTTTCTTAATTTTTCAATAATCTAGCTTATTATTTGGGATTAGTTTTTATAACCTTTTCAAAATAAGTAAGATTTATATAAAAGTTCGAAATAAGTGTTATCTTATTTCAAGCTTATTGTGGGCTTATATTTCGAGATCTAGCTTATTATGGGTGAATTTGTTCAATTAGCTTTTTAAGCTTTTTGAATCACATAAGTTTTAAGCTTAGGCTTACAACTTATTTATAAGCTAGCCTTTTAATTAATTATTTTTAGGGTAGATCCATTAGTTTTTTTTATAAATTAGTGTAGATCTATTTGTTTTTATTTTAAAAACTAAAATATTTTTATAAAACCAAAAAAAATAGTCTAGATTTATTAGTAATCAACGTAATCAAATATTAATTATTACTTATCATCCTAACCACTCTTGTGTTCTTTTGATCTTAGCGTATCGACTCATCACTTTTGGTAGGAGCTTACGGGTTTAATAGATTTAGCTGGTAGGTGGAATTACTTAGAGTGTTTGGTTGACAAAAGTTGTGAAGTTCGGTTTCAATCGGTTTAGTAAATGTGCGGTTTGAGTTTGATTTGAGAGGTCGTGTACTTTACGGGCCATATTCGGGTTTCGCTTTTGATTAGTTTGATTTGAGATGCCGTGTACTTTATAGGTCATATTTTGTTGGTTATGTTGATTGTTTTTAGAGCGTTTTCTTCGGACCACGGGTACTAAAGTTTTTTCCTTTTTCAATAATCTAGCTTAAAGTTTATTTTCCTCTAAATCGTTTTAGTTTAATTAATTAGATTAATATAGTTTAAATTGTTTTTAAAAAAATATCTCTTTTATAAAAAATCGTTTTAATTAGTTTTAAAAATTATTGTTGTTTTAAAAATAGATTTAAAATTATAAAAATTAGTTTTCTTTTAGATAAGCTTATTTTGAGTATAAAGTTTACACCTTTTTAGAGTAATTTATGTGAACTATTTGCGCTTTTATTTCTATATTCCCTAAGCCTAAAATAGTATCCCCATTTAAATTTAATTAGACATAGAATACCAAATCCTTTAATTGAACCAAAAACGATTAATCTTTACGATAAAATTGGATATCAATTCGAGTCGAGTCGAGGAAAAACGAACATTAATCTCTTACTCATATTTCGTATATTAAATTGGCGCCGCTGCCGCTTCGATCTCGTCACGATTGACGATTTTTCGTGAGACGATTTGGATTTTGAGATCCGTTCACTTTTGAACGTTATTTTTTTTGTTGCAAAAAAATCAAAAATATAAAAAAGTCAAAAATTAAAAAATGAAAAAAAAGTAAAAAAAATCATCAAAAGCATATTCTTTCCTAAGAATTGCAACAAAAAAATTAAAAAATAAAAAAGTAATACTTTTGCTAAAGTATTACACCAAAAAGATTAAGTATTATTATTATTTTTCCTATTTCGATTTCTCTTGTCTTTTATTGTGAATATATTTTATTTAACAAAAATACAAAAAGATTTTCTTTTTACTATAGATATTACGTATAAGAACCCCAATACACAATATTCCATAAGTATTGCTTGCAATACCCCGTATTTGGAGGCGTTCCGCTTCCATATACGTGTATCGATCAAAGAAAATAAAAGGAAAAAATAGATAAATACTTTCGTAAGCAAGAATTCAAAAAAATACGAACTATACGGTAATAGAAAGGCGACGTGCTATAAAAGGCCGTCTAAGGGAAGTTAGGTACTTAAGTGCTTCACGCCACCTCATTCCACCGTTCACTTGTGAGTATTTTGAGAAGGAAGGCTAATCAAGGGTTTTGCCACCCAAGTAGTATTACGTATATATTTTCTTGTAGCTTTTTGATATCGAACCTCGAGAGGGATAATCCCTTCCCTTTCAAAGTCAACAAGGGCAATCCCCTTACTCCTCAGTTTTAGTTGTATGTGAACTCGCGCGCGTACACACATACCAAGTGGTGTACCTAATTCTTCGAATTCTTCTAAAAAGAAGAAGAAGAACAAAAGACCGTCAATCAAGCCGATCCCGAGAATCGAGCTTTCGACACTGCGATGGCCACGGAAAATCGACTAATGATTGAGATCTTACAATCTCACATTGAGGGAAATGATGACGTGATTGTGGTGCCCGATATTGTAGCGAATAATTTTTGAACTTAAAACGGGTTTTATTAAAATGGTTTCTGCTACACCATTTTTAGGCTGTACTCATGATGACCCACACGCTCATATTAAGAGGTTTTTACATTTGCCAATACCGTTAAGTACAATGGGGTGACACAAGAGGAAATTCGTTTGTTACTCTTTCCTTTATCCCTCGAGGGACAAGCCCGGATTTGGCTTGATAAGGAACCACCCCAAAGTATCACCACATGGGTGGATTTAGAGATCAAGTTCATTAACTACTTCTTTCCACCATCACGGACCACCGCTTTAAGGAATGACATTATCACCTTTGAACAAAAATATGGGGAAGCATTTAGTGAGTCTTGGGATAGATTTAAGGAGCTTTTAAGAAAGTGTCCTCAACATGGTTTTACTAAAGTTCATCAAATTAATACTTTTTACAATAGATTAACTTTGAATGACCAAGATTCACTAAATAGTGCTTCGGGGGGAAATATTCTTGTAAAATCAATGAACGATGCTTGGGACATTATTGAAAATAAAGCGAAAGTTCAAACTAAGAGTGCAAGGGCTAATATGGCTAGTGCTAGTGGAGAGGATAATGAGGTTAACAATCAAATTAAGGAACTTGCTATAATTGTTAAGAATCTTGCTTTAAGAGTTGATAACCCTCCTACTAGACATGTAAATGCTTTAAGTGGGACTTGTGGTGGACCACATTCATACTACAATTGTGATAAGGTTTATAATCAACCCCAACAAGAAGTTTATGCTTATAATACCACTGAAAATGAGAGGGTTCATTTTAAACCGAATGTTGATGTTAACCATTTGTCATATAAGTCTACTAACTATTTAGCTCCCCCGGGTTTTGTAGCTCCTCAAAGACCACCCCCACCCGCCAAAAATACAAAATACCCAAATAGGAACCAAGGTCCACAAAGGGATAATTTTCAAGGGAATTCAAATGTAAGGGGTTATAACCAAAATCAAAGGAATTTTCAAGGCAAAACTAAGGGTTTAATAATAATAATCAAGGCTTTAATAACCAAGGTTTTCAAAACTATAATCAATAAAAAAAACCAAGGTTTTCCAAATCAAGGGTTTAACAATCAAGGGTTCAATATGCCTAATCCTCAAATGGACTTGCTTCTTCAAAAACATAATGAGCAAGACCGTAAGCTTAAGGAAACACAAGAGTACACGGATAGGAAATTCATGCAAATGTTGCAAACCATTCGTCCCAAGGAGCCTTACCTTCTAATACCGAGAATAACCCTCGAGCTAATGTGAGTGCTATTACTACTCGAAGTGGAGCCACTTTAGTGAGACCTTCCATCTCTTCGCCCGTAAAGGAAAGACAAGGCCCGGAGGTAACAATGAGTAATCCTACTCCCCCTTCGGTGATCCATCCTACTAACACTCCTAGTACTAGTTCTCCATTACCTAATGAGCCTATCCCTAAGGTTGTTTAAGAAGCGAGTCCTTCTCCTTCTTAACCTTCACCTCCTAAGCCCAATATCCCTTATCCCTCTAGGTTGGACAAGGCTAAGTTGCTTACCAAGGATGACGTTCACGTTTCCAACTTTTTGAAAATGATTAAACAAGTGAATTTAATCATTAGCCTTGTTGAAGCTCTTGCTCAAATGCCCAAATTTGTTAAGATGTTCAAAGATTTTCTCAATAAGAAATAAAAAATGGTAGAGCTTGTTAACACTCATTTAAATGAGAATTGTTCCGCGATTCTACTCAAAGAGCTTCCCGAAAAGCTAGGAGATCCGGGCCGATTCGTGTTACCTTGCTCATTTCTCGAAATTGAGGATTGTATGGCTTTAGCTGATCTTGGGGCAAGTATCAATTTAATGCCTTTAAGTGTGTGGAAACAATTATCATTACCTGACCTTGTACCGACTCGTATGACTCTCGAGTTAGCCAATATAACTCTCGCATACCCCGTTGGTATTGCCGAAGACGTTTTTTTCGGGTTGGTACATTCACTTTTCCCGTAGATTTTTCGTAGTTGACTATGAGATAGATCCTCATATTTCGTTAATACTTGGTCGATCATTCTTATCAACCGGAAAAGCATTAGTTGATGTAGCCGAAGGGGAATTAGTTCTTAGGGTTGGGGATGATAAACATGTTTTTAAAATGGGAAAAGTCACAAATAAATCAAATGGAAAAGAATCGGTCAATATGATTGATGTGCTTAACTATGATAATTAAGAGATTTTTATAAATCATTTTGGAACTAAAATGTCTAAACAAAATGATTTTGTGATACCTTCATCCCCACCCTTAGAGATTCAAATCTTTGATACCCTCATTTATGATACCTATAGTGATGACACTTTTCTAAGTGATCACACTATCTTAGATTTAGAGGACCCACCTTTTGAGTCACCAATCTGTAAGTTTATGGACTTATATTTAATAGTAGTGTGATAGGATCGAACTCGAGATTACGAGATTGCACACAATACGTAAAGAGTTAATATAACTAATATATATATATATATATATATATAGGGATGGGATCGTGAGAAAACCTCATCTAAATAGAAAACCTAGAAAACTAAGTTATAGGGTAGATTTTGTAAAAACATTCAAACTTTAAGGTATGCTTAAAAAAAACTTTAATTATTTATATAATCTAATATAAATTTTAATATTAAAAAAAATCGATATTTTTTCAAAAAAAAGATCAAAAATTTAAAAAAAAAAAATTCAAAAACTTTTTCTCAAAAAAAAAAAATTCAAAATTGTTTTTCAATTTTTTTTTTCAAAATTTTTTTTTTCAACTTTTTTTTGCAAATTTTTTTTTTCCCATAATTTTTTTTTCTAAAAAAAATTCAAATTTTTTAAAAGCACGCACTTTAGTGCATCTATTTCAGAAGTTTTAGGGCATCTTTTTATAAAAAAATAATATTGTAACTATTATACTTAGAAAAGATGTTAGAACACATATTTTGAATGTAGTAATTATAGAAACAAAAGTTCTAACAATTTGTGTGATGCCATAATCATACTAACAGATACTAATAGATTCCTTAACTTAACATGATGCTCTAATCATACTAAGAGATCCCGTAACACATATTCTGGATGCACTACTTATATAAACAAACATCGTAACAATGCGTTTGATGCCATAATCAAAGTAATTGATTCTTTTATGATAACAATAGTCGGAAACAAGTTATAATTACACGTTACTTTAAACAAACAAATAGATGTCGTAAGCATACACGATGATGCCCTAATGTTCATACGAATAGATGCACTAATTCAAAAAAACAGATACCCCAATGTAACATTATGCTCTTATCATATTAAGATGCTAAGATACTAAGAGATGTCGTAACACATATTTTGGATGCACTAACTATACAATCAAACATTGTAACAATTCGTGTGATGCCCTAATCATACTAACATATGCCGTTCTCATAACAATAATCGATAATTGAGTATGATTACGCGTTACCCTGAATATACAAACCGATGCCCTGATCATACAAACAAATGCCCTAACCTAACATGATGCTCTTATCATACTAACAGATGTCGTAACATATATTTTGGATGCATTAATTATACTACAAACGTTGTAAAAAAGTCGTGTGATGCCTTAATCATACTAAAACATGCCCTTATTATAACAATAATCGTTATATTACGAGTAACATTACCATTAGCATAAAAATAGATGGCCTAAACATACACAATGATACAATAATGCTCATGAAAATGTATGCACTAAGCATAACGAAAAGATGCCATAGCATAACATTATACTATAATCAAACTAAATACTAACAGATGTTGTAAAACATATTTTATATTGTGGATGCACTAGCTATACAAAAAAATGTTGTAACAGTTCGTATGATGCCCTAACCATACTAAAAGATGCCCTTATTATAACAATAATTGATAATTAATTATCATTACATGTTACCTTGAACATATAGAAAACATAATCTCGGTAAAAAAATATAGAAAACAAAACTGATGCCCTAAAAATATCAAACGAATGCCCTAATAATTTTGTTTAGGGCATCCGTTTAGTGCATTTCGTTTAGGGCATCTGTTTGATATTTTAAGGCATCTGTTTTTTTTTTTCTATGTTTCTATAAATGGATGAACTAAGCAAAACAAGTAGATGCCCTAACTTAACCTGGTACTATTGTCATACTAAAAGATATCATATGACATATTTTGGATGAATTATATAAACAAACTTTATAACAATTCATGTGATACACTAAGCATACTAATAGATGCCCTTATAACAATAATTAGCAACTGATTATGATTACACGTTACTCTAAAAGTAAATTCCCTAAACATATACAATGATTTCTTATTTTGCTATAAACAGATGCCCTAAATATACACATAGATGTACTAATTAGTAACGCCCATATCAAGAATGTCGTAGGTTACAAATAAATTTGAAGCCTTAATACAATATTAAACATATGCCGTAAAAGAACAGAAATGGATGCATTAAAAGAACACAAATGGATGCATTAAAACAACACAAATAAATTCAAAAATTTTAATATTATCGAACTATTTATAAAAAATTTCTATTTTTTTTCAAATTTATGAGTTTTTTTCAAAATTTTCGAACTATTTTCGATTTTTTTTTCAAATTTTCATACATTTTTCATAATATTTTTCTGAAAAAAAAAATTTTAATTTTTTTTTTGAGAAAAAAGAAAATTTTGAGAAAAAAATTTGAAAAAAAAAATTTTGACAAAAAAAAATTTAAAATTTTTTTATTTGAAAACAAAATAACAATTTTTTTTCTGAAAAAAAAATAAGAAACTTTTTTTGAAAAAAAAATTCCGAATTTAAAAAAAAAAAAAAAGATTACGAAATTTTTTTTGAAAAAAAAAATTACGAACTTTTTTTTGAAAAAAAAATTACGAGATTTTTTTTGAAAAAAAAATTATGAAATTTTTTTTGAGAAAAAAAATTATGAAATTTTTTTTTGAATTTTTTTTATTTCGATCGATTTTTATTTTATTTTATTTTATATTAAAATTTCTTATTAGATTATAGAACTAAATAAAGTTTCTTTTTTAAAGTTGACCTTAAAGTTTGAATGTTTACAAAATCTACCCTAATACTTAGTTTTCTAGGTTTTCTATTGAGATGAGGTTTTCTCTAGAACCCATCCCTATATATATATATATATATATATATATATATATATATATATATATATACATATATATATATAGAATTTGGATATAATGAGAACTTTTTAAAGTTATAAAAGTGAGAACCCATTCGATAATTGACAAGTGGAATTCAATTATAAAATAAACTAAAAATTTAAAATACAGCAAAAAGGGTAATATGGAGATTTTACTCACTTTTTATTGAATAACCCTAATAACTACTTTGATAACCAGTATTTTTCTCTCAAATATCATAAGGTAGCCTCCATCTCTAACAAAAAAAACAACTTCCAATCCATTAAAAACTCTCCATCACCAATCCATAACCATCGATCCATGGTAATTAAACGTCTTCCCACTTTTCCATATTTTCAAATCCATCGTCATCTGGATTAGTTTGGAATATGGTAGTATCGACTCGAATATGTCGGGTTTCGCCGATGTCGATGTCTTTATTTTGTTTAAACGCTGTGGGAATCTACATCAACAATCGAATCGTCGTTGGATCCCAAACCATTCTGGTAGGTATTTTCATGTTCCGCTCGAGTAGGTGTTTCACCGGAGTTTGGCACGCTATTGCTGTCGTCGGTACACCACACACATCGTGGTATGTGTTGCACAAAACCATGATGTGTTCGATGTACCAGAATTGAATATTCAATTTCCGCGTGTGTATCAAGTGTTAGTCGGGTTGTATAAAAGATTTGTTTAGAACTGATTTTGTTTACAGGAACTACTAGTAGTTTATTAGATTAGATTTTTAAATTGTTTTCAAGAACTACTACTAGTTGTATAGTCTATATGTGTTTAATATACGTAGTACCAATTTTCATGATGCACCACTTGTATTTTTTGTTGGATAATTGTATTATGTACATATCGTTATTAAGGTATTAGATGTACCAATTGCATTTTGTTGTAACAGTTGCATTATACTTTATTGTTTGTATCAATTGATTTTACTATACCAGTTGTACCAGTTTATATCAGCTTATTTTAATGTATCAGTTGGATTTTTAGTATACCATTTGTATCAGCTGGATTTTTAGTGTGCCATTTGTATCAGCTTATTTTAATGTACCATTTGTATCACTTTATTCTACTGTAAAACTTGTATGAGTTACGTAGTATTTTTTAGACACCACTTGTCTCTTTTATTTTATTGTACCATTTGTACCGATTATACGTTTTGATGCTTCAGTGTATCATATACTTTAATCATTGTCAATTGTATCTACATTATGTATGAAATAATCTACTACATTAATAAATTGTTTATTTGTATCAAAAAATAAAAAATAAAAAATAAAAATATGAGTACTAGTAAAAAAAACATCCGATAAAAATGGCTTGTGAAAAAATAAATGATATGAAAAAATGTACAAAAATACCCTTAACACTATATTTAATTGCAATAATGGGAGTTATTTAAGATCAATCTCATCTATTGTTAATCAATAGATCTAACGGTGTATGTTAGTTTTTATTTTAACAATTTTAAGTTTGTGCTCACAATAACCTCCCTCTATATATACATATATATATATATATATATATATATATATATATATATATATATATATATATATATATATATATATATATATATATATATATATATATATATATATATATATATATATATATATATATATATATATATATATATATATATATATATATATATATATATATATATATATATATATATATATATATATATATATATATATCGTATTTATTAATTTATTTAATAAATATATTTATATATAGTATACATAAACAAAAGGAAAGAAGTTTGGAAGATTTCGGAACACCCCTAAGGGGTGTTTTGGTCGGTCAGTTATGAGGCCCAAAGGGGGGGAGGGCAAAAGTTGCTTTTCTTTAATCTTGGGCTATAAGTTGTTTAGGCCTATAAATACACCCCTTATCCCTCATAATTCACACAACAAATAATCTCTTCTCTTCTCTTTATCTTTGGTCGATCGCCGCCCCCACCAAGGAAGGGTTTCGCTTGGTTTTCTTAGTTGATTGATTATATACTTAATCCAGTCCTAGCCCCTCTCTAAGGTTGTTGGGTAGATTAATTACAAGCGTCGTAGCTCGGTTTTCACGTGCTAGAATCACGGTTAGCTCGTTGTATTACGTGTGTACAAGAACGTAATATGGTCTTACTTTAGACTATATCTTGGTATATACGGTTTAAACCCGAATCGGTGATTTGTTCTTCGTCTTGTGGAATTGCTTTAGCGTAAAGGTATGTAACCCTAATTCGATTAATTACAATTGTGTTATTAATTATAATCTTGTTAAATCGCTTCCGCTATATGTACTTTGATCTCGTTTAGGGTTTTATATAATTGTTATGATACTAATAAACCTTCAGTGGCATCGAGAACCGTTTTAACATGTTATAATTATCGAAAATCTAAAGTTTTTTTAACTATAATTTTTTAAGTTAAAACTACATGTTTTTTAGGTTTTTCATAAAATTAGGGTTTTGTTTTTTAAAAATTAGGATTTTTACTCTATTTTTAATTAAAAAAAGTTAATTGTTTTGAAACCCTAAATTACATGTGGGATAATTTTAGATTATATTGCATGATTAATTGTTATGTCATGTATGGTTAAGATCCATAGAGATTTAATTGTTAAGATTTATGGGGATTCCATGATTACGTGCATGTTTTCATGGATCGTAAAAGTACATGTTTATATGATTTTGTGCTACGTGATCATTTGATTCAATAAATCTAGAATTAGCGAAGACTTTTATATAGAGATATAAAGACCTAGATTTGATGATTATTGAATAAATAGTATACATGTGGCTATTTGATTTATTTGTTGCACATATAAATTGTTATTATGTGTTTATGATTTAGTTTTTTTTACTTGTTTATATAAAATTGTTGAATTGTTGTAAACAAAGGTTTTTTTAAAAAGAAATAATATGGACTAAATCATATTAAAAATAATGATTTGTTAAGAGATTTTAAATTACATAAGATTACGTTAATTGGTGAATTGCAATAATAATCTAACGGCCTACTCAATTTAGACAAACTATAAAGTGAGTTTAACGCACTGCTGGTCATGTACCTGGTTAAGGAAGGAGGTGTTATGCCATTAGTCGCTGACCAAATTCTCGGCTCGCCTGTGCGTCAAAATTGAAATTACCTACGATTATTAATTGAATTGTACCTTAAGGGTGATTTACCAGAAATTCACATCCGGGGTAACCCTTTACCCAAAAAAACCACAATGAATAAGGGTATTGCTCTGTGCGTAGCCGAGTTTTAGCAAAGTACGATGTGATGGGTTGTGGGAAAATTCTTTAATTTGTTTAACCAATACCGCAACATAATTTATGAAGAAATTTAAACTCATGAATAAGTTTACGAAATGTTTTATTAAACTTATGCTATGGAGGTTGTATGCATGCTTCTCCATACGTAGTGTTTGACATCAAAATTTATACCCTTAAAATTTAAGTCGAATGCTCCTAATTGACGAACACTTGAAATTACTTCGTCATCAAATGAGATTTTTGGATGATGTTGTGATGGAGAGAAAATCATTTGTAGAATGAGAATTCGTATGATGTTTTACGTTACTCAGATTAGACGACTTAATTAAGTTACTCAGTGAGATCTGGAAACTTAATGCATTCAGAAGGGATGAAACATGTTTATAATGCAAAACGTTTTTTTGGCAATGTAAATCCCTTAAATATCTAGAAATTGAAAATTGTTTGTCAATTGAATTGTTCGACAAGTCGTTGTGTTGAGTACATTCATTACTAGCAGATCAACTGATGTAATGGATCTATGTCAATATAGTTCTAGAATTCAAGGAAAATAATATGGTTTTAATACCAAGGTAATTTTATTTTCTTGAAAATATTTTGCTATCGAAAATACTAATATTTGAACTTATTTCTTTAGAATTGGCTCAACCCACCAATAACACTATAAGTTCTGCGTTTAAAGCTTTCTTTGAATGACCTTGACTTACTGGCCCAAACTTCAATGATTGGTACCGCTCGCTAAGAATTGTCTTGAGACCAGCGGGTACTATCGATATCTTGACTACTCCCTATCCGGAGGATCTTGCTGAAGGAGCATCTGATGCACAAAGACTTCAACACGCTGCTAATGTTAAGAAGCACTCTGAGGTGGCTTGCTTAATGCTGGGAAAAATGGCTCCTGCACTTCAACAGAAGTATGAGCTATTTTCTCCAAAGCGAATGCTTGATGAGCTCAAGGCTATGTTCGAAAAGCCGCAAGCTGTGGAGATCTACGACTTAGTAGATGCTTTGCATATCTGCAAGCAAGCTCCAGGAAAGTCTGTAAGTGCCCATTATTTGGAGAAGAGGGGTTATATGGAACAACTCATTGCACTAGGACAACCTTATGATCAGAATATGGCTATTAACTTGATCAATAGGTCCCTTAACAAGGACTTCAATGATTTCGTTAGAAACTATAATATGCATTGCACGGGGAAGACAGTTAATGATTTCCATGCAATGCTCATTGACTATGAAAATGGGTTAAAAGACAAGGCATCTATCGCTACGCCTTCTGTACTAACCATTCAAAAGGGTAGAGTGAGTAAGCCAAAACCGCAAGCGAATAAGAAGAAAGGCAAAGTCAAGGGTAATAAGGGCAAACAAGTTACGAATTATTCGAAACCCAAGCAGAACTTTGTTAAGAGGAGTCAATCTCAAAAGGATGAGACTTGTCACCATTGCAAGGCAAGTGGTAACTGGAAGAGGAATTTCCTTCTCCACCTCGAAGAATTACGAGAAATAAAGAAGAAGTCTAAGCAGAGCGCTGTAGTCTCAGGTACTTTATTTATGATTGAATTGTTCAATTTAACATACAAATTAAATTCATGGATATATGATACGGGTTGCGGTATTAACATTTGTAATACGCTGCAGGGATTTAATCTGGAAAGGAAGCTTTCCTATGGGGAACAATATCTGCAAGTGGGCAATGGCGCACAAGCAGCGGTTGAAGCTATTGGAACTTTTGATCTGGTTTTACCTTCGGGTTTAGTACTGAGATTAAATGATTGTAATTATGCACCTACAATTGTTAGGGGTGTTATTTCCTTTTCTTGTTTGTTACATAATGGATTCGTTCACACGATTGATAATAATGGAATTTCTGTTTAGAAAAATGGTATTTTCTATTTTAATGCAATTTCTGTGAATGGTGTGTTTGAATTAGACATGCATGATAATGAATCCAAGAACGATAAATCTGTATTTAGCATGAGTACAAAGAGAAAGTTTGACAAGAACTCTTCTTATCTTTGGCATTGTAGAATTGCCCATATCGGGAAGACTCGTATACAAAAGCTTCAACGTGAAGGTCTTTTGGAATATATCAAGGATGAATCATTTGATAAATGTGAGTCTTGTATCTCTAGAAAGATGACCAAGAAACCTTTTAATAGCAATATTGAAAGGGCTACTGATCTACTTGGACTTATACATACTGATGTGTGCGGACCACTTAGACATACGTCAAGGAAAGGTGCTAGCTACTTCTTAACATTTACGGATGATTATAGCCGTTATGGTTATGTTTATTTACTTAAGCATAAACCTGAGGTATTTGAAACATTCAAAGTGTTTAAAGCAGAAGTAGAACTGCAATTAGGGAAGAAGATTAAAGCTCTTCGTTCTGATAGAGGTGGTGAATATTTAAGTCAAGAGTTTATAGATTATCTAAGTGAGAATGGAATTGTTCAGCATCTTACTTCTTCCTATACTCTACAACAAAATGGTTTATCTGAAAGGAGAAATCGTACATGATTGGATATGGTACGGTATATGTTTAATCTTACAACTTTACCTTTATCCTTTTGGGATTATGCTCTAGAATCCGCTGTTCGCACATTAAATATGGTTCCCACAAAGAAGGTTGATAAAACACCATATGAACTATGGCATGGCAAGAAGCCATATTTGTCTTATCTAAAGGTCTGGGGTTGCGAGGCGTATGTGAAACGTGACTCGGGCAACAAACTCCAACAACGATCTGTAAAATGTATCTTTGTAGGATACCCTAAGGAAACAATGGGTTACTACTTTTATTATCCACGTGAGAACAAAGTTATTGTTGCTAGGTATGGAGAGTTCCTTGAATCTGATTTTGTAAACTAAGAATTCAGTAGGAGAAATTATGATCCTGAGGAGAGTCATATAGATACATTACCTTCTAAAAACACTAGCGATGTAATTCATGTAGAACCAGAAATTCTGGCGGTTCCACCAGAATTAGTTCCTCTGCGTAGATCCGCAAGGATTAAAAACGCAAATAGCAAAATGTGTCTGAACATAGATGATGATGATGAGTTAGGGGATCTTGGTGAACCCGCTAATTATAAATCCGCCATATAAATTATTCCATAGAAGGATAAGTGGATGGTTGGTATGGATGAGGAAATGAAATCTATGAAAGTAAATGATGTTTAGATTCTTGTAGAACCACCACCGAATGCTAAAGTAGTGAGACACAAGTGGATATACAAGAAGAAAACCGACATGGACGGAAAAGTACAATCCTATAAAGCTCATTTAGTAGCTAAAGGTTTTACACAAACTTTTGGCGTAGACTACGAGGAGACATTTTCTCCTGTAGCAGACTTAAGAGCAATTAGGATTCTCATAGCTATAGCAGCATACTATGACTATGAGATATGGCAAATAGATGTTAAAATTTCCTTCTTAAACGGTCGCTTAGATGAGGAAATCTATATGCAGCAACCAGAAGGGTATGTTGATCCTGAGAATCCAGGACATGTGTGCAAACTTCAAAGGTCCATTTATGGTTTGAAGCAAGCATCACGTCAATGGAATAAAAGATTTGACGAAGAAATAAAAATTTTTGGATTTGTTCAAAATCGTGATGAGCCATGTGTATATCGCAAAGCTAGTGGGAGTGATGTAGTATTCCTAGTCCTATATGTTGATGACATATTAATCATGGGAAGTAACATTCCAAGACTTAAAGATGTTAAGGATTATCTTGGTAAATGTTTTTCTATGAAGGATTTAGGAGAAGCTGCATACATTCTGGGAATTAAGATCTATCAGGATAGGAAAAGACGGTTAATTGGTCTATGTCAAGATGCTTATATAGATAAGATTTTGAAGAAATATAATATGCATAATTCCAAGAAAGGTTTTCAACCTATGGAAAATAAGCATAATATGAGTCATGAGATGGATGCATCAACTCCTGAAGAGGAGGCATACATGCAGAAGGTGCCTTATGCTTTGTCTGTAGGATCTATAATGTATGTTGTTAGATGCACAAGGCCTGATGTGGCGTTTGCTCAGAACTTGGTCAGTAGATACCAACAGAATCCAGGAAAGCTCCATTGGACTACTGTTAAACATATTCTAAAGTATTTGAGGAGTACGAAAGATATGTTTTTGGTATATGGTGGAAAACCAGACACAGAACTGAATGTTACAGGTTTTAGTGACGCGTCTTGGCAATGTGATAAAGACGATACGAAGTCTCAGACGGGTTACGTTTTTGTTATTAATGGAGGAGCAGTTGACTGGAAGAGCAAGAAACAAACAACGATTGCAATGCATGCTACTCAATCTGAGTACATGGCTGCTTTAGAAGCTGCAATGGAAGCTGTTTGGATTAGGAAGTTTATTGAAGATCTTGGAGTGATGCCTTCAATTAAAGAACCTATTGATATGTATTGTGACTATTATGCCGCAATAATATTTGCCAATGACCCTGGAGTCATGAAAGGCGCCAGACACTTTATGCGTAAACATCACTACGCCCGAGAACAAGTTGAAGCTCGGGAAATCAAATTGATAAAATTTCACACAGATGATAATGTAGCAGATCCTTTGACTATGGCATTGCCTAGACCAAAGGTAGTTAAGCATGCCAAAGCGATTGGGCTGCATCTAGCTAGCGAACTCATGCAAAAAATCTGTGATTAGTATTTGGATAAAGGATGTTATGACATTATTACATAATAAAATAAAGATTGGGTTTCGTTTTTTTTATTATTTAATAAGTGTATCCTATTTTACCTGTTTTAATCCATGAATAAAAGTTATGCTAAATGTCCGTTGTCGATTAATAATATGGAGTATTATTAAATTAAGACAAATCAAAATAGTGACAGAGTATACTTGAAAGTATATTGGTCAATTTTGGATGATATTCGATGAATCGAATATAGGAATTATCCCAACTATATGTTATTACTTTATGGATCTTTGTCATTAAGTAAAACATAAATAGTTATCCTTAGACTTGAGATACCAGGAAATTATTATGAATCTAGTGCATCTCTGTGGAATAATCTAACACTAAACGTAACTGGTAGCTATAAGGATTATTTTCGGAAATGTTGCAAAATTCATAAGTTTTGCTCGTAGTCAATATAGAATTTATTTCCTCAAATTTTGTTTTGGAGTTTAATACAGCTGGGCCCCTCGTGGGATTAGTAAGATGTTTGTGTGGCCACACCCAAAATTTGTTTTGGTAATCTTGTTGAATCCGTGAACGAGAAACAGAATGGTTAATGAAAGGAATGACTGAGATCCATATCCTTATTAACGTTGTATTAGAAATAAAAGGATAATAATAACGATGCAGAATCGTTAAAAGGCTTTTTCCAGGAGACCTTACTCGAGTTGTACTAGTGACTGTGCTAGTGTAACTAGACGCTAGTCAATGTGATCACGATATTCGAAATATGTCCAAGTGGGAGCTGTAAGTTTATGGACTTATATTTAATAGTCGTGTGATAGGATCGAACTCGAGATTACGGGATTGCACACAGTACGTAAAGGGTTAATATAATTAATAAATATATATATCGTATTTATTAATTTATTTAATAAATATATTTATTTTGTTTATTAATTTAACCGAGAAAGTAACTATATTACTTTAACGGTAGTTAAATAATTAACAGTTAAGTTATAACGAATGTTAAATAAATATATAGTATACATAAACAAAAGGAAAGAAGTTTGGAAGATTCTGGAACACCCCCAAGGGGTGTTTTGGTCGGTCGGTTATGAGGCCCAAAGGGGGGGGGGGGGGGGGCAAAAGTTCCTTTTATTTATCTTGGGCTATAAGTTGTTTAGCCCTATAAATACACCCCCTATCCCTCATAATTCACACAACAAATAATCTCTTCCCTTCTCTTTCTCTTTGATCGATCGCCGCCCCCTACCAAGGAAGGGTTTCATTTGGTTTTCTTGGTTGATTGATTGTATACTTAATCTAGTCCTAGCCCCTCTCTAGGGTTGTTGGGTAGATTAATTACAAGCGTTGTAGCTCGGTTTTCACGTGCTAGAATCACGATTAGCTCATTGTATTACGTGTGTACAAGAACGTAATATAGTCTTACTTTAGACTATATCTTGGTATATACGGTTTAAACCCGAATTGGTGATTTTTTCTTCGTCTTGTGGAATTGATTTAGCGTAAAGGTATGTAACCCTAATTCGATTAATTATAATTGTGTTATTAATTGTGATCTTGTTAAATCGCTTCCGCTATATGTGCTTTGATCTCGTTTAGGGTTTTTTATAATTGTTATGATACTAATAAACCTTCACAATCTTCGATACCCCACTCTATGATGACTATGATGATGACACTTCTTTAAGTGATCATATTATTTTGGGTTTTGAGGAAACACCTAGTGAGCCTACTACACCTATCATCTCTATGAGTGATCCTTCTTTTATGGAGACTCCTTTTGACTTCTACAACCCAATTTTGGAAGTCATGACTTTTGAGGATGATCCCCCACTCTTAGAGATCTTTCCTACTTTGGAGGATATTCTATTTAAAGAGGATTTAGATATCTTTATAAATACCTATTTTCCTCACGAGGATGAGTTTTCTTATGACTCCGATGATTCTTATGTTTTTACATAAAGTTTGGATGAGGACGATTCTCCTACTTTGGATTACGATGATATTTTGATCTTTAATGTCAACAACTCTTGCTATTTTCCCTTTAAGGAAAGGTGTTTGATCAGGGAATAGAGACTTTAGTGCTACCATTGCCATTTCACCATACCATTCCTTGTGAGAAAGAATTGACTAAGCGTGCCCCACTTATCTTAGACTTGTGTGATTTTCCCACCTTGGGGTTTATTTCCTTTCGTGATGGAAATTATGTGTTTGACCCGGGTGGACCTTCGTGGGGTTTTCCTTATATGAGTGTGCTTCACCTTTTATCAATCTCGTTTTTTCCATGATTTTCCCATTTGAACGATGATATTCGGGGAATCGAGTCGAGCTAGAGACTCTGGTAATAAAATCAAGCATCGAATAACTAGGTTAGATTTGACCTTTTTCCACCTTTTCACCTTTTCCACCAATAAGTGTAGGGGGAGCCAAGTAGGTTGTTGTTTTGTGGTGTTGTGCAGGGATATGTGCTTTAATAATCCACTTTTGGTGCTTTTGACGCGACCCGTGATCCTGTGTACCTGGTTATCTTCGATTTGTTTTTGCTATTATGATTCGATTTTGTATAAAAATAAAGTTGAAAAATTGATCACTTTAGTTGTCTCTTCCTAAGCTCGATTTAAACTAAGTGCACGATGTCCTAAGTGTAGGGGAGTTTATTCTTCCACATGCTTAAACATTGAGGACAATGTTTATATTAAGTGTAGGGAAGACTTCTATCGAAGTTAAGTGGGCTTTTCCATGAATTTGTCCTTATTTTAACTGGAAAATTTATATTTTTCGACGTTTTTCAAATTTTTTGATCTATTTTGGCCTAGTAGTATTTTACATTTATTTTTTTTATCTCCTTTCCTTTTGTCATCACCATCATATGTATATATTCTGTTTCATGAATAAAGTCAAAAAGCAAATAAATAAATAAAATGGTTTTAACAAGTTTAGACGTCTTTGATATATTAGGCCCGTTGTGAATCTTTTGACTCAACCCGAGTTTACTTATCCAAGCTTACTATAGCTAGTATCCTTAATCATATGGAATTTAATTGGTTTATTAGGCTAAGCATCCAGGAGTCTCATTACTTGAGATTTTAAATTATGGATAACGAGAAATGATAGAGTCAATTATAAGTTACGTTCTCTTTCATGAACTTATGTGAGTTAATTATAAGCTTTTTCTCCCAACACTTGTAAATAAATAAATGCAATAAATAAGGTCGTACGATTTGAAAAATTACTTAGCTTCTAGCCCAAAATCGTTTAAAAGTTGCTCGGGATTAATTAGAGTTCTTAGCCAAGGCATAACTTATTGAAACGGGACACGAGGATTGGCGTATCCAAAAAGGCCCTAACAAGGCATGAGGATATGCGAGTCCAAAAAGGCCATTACAAGGCATGAGGATTCACTTTTTTTGCTAAAGATCCTAAGATGATGTGAAGATCATAAATCCAAATCAATATGAAGGATCAAGGCACACGACGAGAAGCAATTTACTCCGAATAAGGTTGCGGAAAAGTCTATCCAAAAAGGCCCTTAGAAGGCATGAGGATAAATAGATCCAAGTCCGAAAAAGAGGCGGATCGTTGTATATCAAAATCCTAAATAAAGACAAGGATAAATGAAGAAGTCGTGGTCAAAGTTTGAAGCATCTCTCATTCCAAATGAAGATGTATACCAAAATGAAGAGAAGACCATAATTTCAAGATCGTCTCTCAAGATTTGAAGTTTGAAGTACATGCCAAATATCGGTCCGAGAAAGGTCTCAAATCGTGAAACGAGTTATGCCAAGATATGAACTTTATGAGATTTCGAGATTTTGTCCTTTAGCTAACTATTAAATTAATCGTCCTACTTTATTTTCGACCTTAATAAATTATCGAAATAAGTCAAAAATGCATCATTGTGATCATTCAAGACAAAAATAATACAAGAGATACACCATATGAATAAGGGGGTCTAAGAGAGTAATTAAACCACATAAGTAAGTGGTAGCTTTATTAACTTATAATAACAATGATCTCGTTTTTACGCTTAGTATGGGGAACGTGAAACTTGAGGGTGATAAATGTTCATGACACCAAAGCCCTAATTTAAGTCTTAGATTTCTTTACAAGTTTCTTCCATCAAACAATTTCAAAGTTAATAAATTAAATGAAATTGTTATATCTTTTATAAAGTCTTGATCTTTTCATCGTTGTTAAGTTTCTTTTATTGTAGTAGTAATAGTATATCGTAATAAAGGCCGAGATGAGTTAATTATAATGAAAAATGTAAATTTGTGCTTTAAAATCGTGTATTGCATGGGGACATTGCAATGGTCAAGTGTAGAGGATTTAATAAGTGTGTAAACACTTATCCTTTTACCACTTAAAACAAGGAAAAATCAAACCAAAACGTGTATTTATAAACGTAAATGTCGAAATTACGCGTGGTTTTGTGTTTTGTTAAGAAATAGGTACAAAAGGAAAAAATGAAGAAAACACGAGATTTCACAGATATTTATCGAAGAAAAAGTCAAAGATAAAGTCAAAGGACCAGAAGTGCCAAAAGAATGATGTTTGGGGGGGGGGGGGCTAAGGATGAAGATTTAATGAAGTTTCAAGCTTAAAATCAAGAAATGCAAACAACAAGGACTATTTCTGCCATACTGCGAAGTTATCCACTAACAAACCACATAGACCAATTAAGAGCACGAATTTACTAAGCTAACGGTTCCGCCCTTGCCGCGTAACTCGTCTCGGTTTGCATTTCGCATATTCTACTATTTTATTTCTAATTTTAACATTTTATTAATCTTAGTAAAAATTAAATAAATAAAAGTTTTTAATTTCATAATAGTTATTTTAATATTGAAATAATTAATTTTGATTTTTAAATATTTTTAGTTTTAGTAGGTTTATTTTTATTTACTTTTATCTATTTTTAAACTAACACAAAAATATTAAAAAGAAAAAAATATCATGTGTATTTCTTTTGTGAGTAATTAGGTGCATCCTTCTAAAAGAATAAAGTTGGTGGAGTTAAATAAAGAAAGATTAATCAGGAGCCATTGGATGAAAAAATAATCAAAGGTTAAGATAGGTGATCCATGTGAAGTGCTCCCATTGGTCTATCCAAAAAACATCTTTCATCCTATTGGTGGAAACACATCATCGCCTACCAATGACCAAGATGCCCTCAAGTTAAAGAAGTGAAGGTGGTTAGGAGCCTAAAAAGAATAATATACCCCAAGCACCTAGACTCCAACTATAAATAGCACCTCATTTTTCATTATAATGTCAAATTTATTTCATGCTTATTGTAATTCATTTTTATATTTTAATAAACAAGTTATTTTAGCTTATTGTTAATCTCTTTTAGCTTATTCTCATTCTACCTTTCTTAATTTTTCAATAATCTAGCTTATTATTTGAGATTAGTTTTTATAACTTTTTCCAAATAAGTTAGATTTATATAAAAGTTCGAAATAAGTGTTATCTTATTTCAAGCTTATTGTGGGCTTATATTTCGAGATCTAGCTTATTGTGGGTGAATTTGTTCAATTAGCTTTTTAAGTTTTTGAATCACATAAGTTTTAAGCTTAGGCTTACAACTTATTAATAAGCTAGCCTTTTAATTAATTATTTTTAGGGTAGATCTATTAGTTTTTTTATAAATTAGTGTACATCTATTAGTTATTAGTTTAAAAATTAAAATATTTTTATAAAACATAAAATAATAGTCTAGATTTATTAGTAATCAACGTAATCAAATATTAATTATTGCTTATCATCCTAACCACTCTTTGCTTTGATTCAGTCACAAAACCATCATGCAATCAAACATATATACCTACCCGAGATCGTTTTAGATCTTACAGCCACATGCATGTCGTCTTTCTTTCGAATTTACCATCTTAAGTTACAATAGATTGAAGATTGATTGAAAGATATGAATTGGTGGATGGTTTCATACCATATCATGTGGGATTCTGATTTTGGTTTATATATGATTGATGGGATTTGATTATTTACCTGTGATGTAAAGATTGAGGAGATTAAAATGGGTTTAGGGTTGCGAAGATGGAGTTCTGAGATTAGGTTTAAGATGAGACGGAGGTTACGATGTGGGGGATTGTGATTGTTTGGTTTGAGAGAGTTGTTGAGAGAAGAAAACGGCTGATGATATTCGTTTAGGTGTGTTATGTGAGATACTTAGGGTTGAGTCTTTTATACCTAATTTTTAGGTATAATAAACAGACACATGGACTTGATCTATACCCTGTTATCTTGGGCTGATTACACGTTTTCATTAATGTGGGCCGAGTTTATGTTTTACTCGTAATCAACAAGCAAAAGTGAGAAATCTAACGTGTGTAGCCACTTCCCAATTGCACTTAATTTACCATTTGATCTCATTTACTTGTTGCTATTCACGTGGCAAATAAATGATTTTTCTTTATTTTTGGAAATCATTATATCAAATGAATCGGGGTTTGACAAAGTGACGAGACTAAGTGACTAAGAATTATTTGACGAGACCGAAGAAAAATAGGTATATTTTTAGTGGCTACGGATTTGTTTGACCGGGTATTAATTATGTGAAGTTAAAGACGGATTTTTCGAAGGCGTGAACTTATTTTATCTTTGAAGATAACTTGCTCGTGCTTAATCTTAGAATGAAGACTTGTTTATCTAGTTTCCGGGTTCGGGATGGTTGGTTGATGACTTGGATAACTATCACTTAAAGGAGTTACATTGTAGTACTCAGTGTCACGCGCATAGTCGACGTGGATAATTTCAAGAGGTGTTGTGCTTATATACTTCTTCAGTAATGTATTGTGTACTTAGAGATTTCTCCACCGTTCCTCATTCAACAATAGTGCAAGCTTAAGTCACAAGATCGAAGGATTTTTATTCAGTTTCATGTTTGATGTATCTGATTCATTCCATCAGTGGTCACTTCAAATTGCCGACAAGGGGGTTGGTAAAGATGGCCATGGAGAGTTTATGAGTAGAGAATTTCGATCAGCAGCTGATTCTCACAAAATATATAATTCAACTTATTTATTATTCTCACGAGATTTCAGGTACATGTGCGTACGAATTATTGTTGGTTCCGAGGTTTCGAAACCATCAAAGGGGAAGAAGAAGACACATTGAACGCACAACGAGTACACGTGATGAACTTCATACCTTCTTTTGATTTGAAGACATTCCGGGAAGACATTTGTCATAACCGCAGAGAAAATAAATGTTTTAACTCGTGGCGTTATCAACCTCTAAACGGTACACTATTGTTCGATGTTTAATTGTTTTGATGTTGCAATTATTCATCATCATTATCCTATATGGAGAGATATGCACTTCCGGGACTTAATTGACTTTGGTGCATCTCCGAAAGAAGATATGTGCATTTTTGGGACTTAATTGACTCTGGTGTTACGATGTCAACTTCATGAATGGGATAAAGTGTCTACTTCAGTATTTGAGCTTCATACATGGGATTGGTTTATTTTCTTCAACTATGTGGGGGAAGAAATGTCTTGATTCTTTCTAGTATGCATAACTTGAACTCTCAGGGGGAAGAAAAATTCAGAAGATTTATTTAAGCGTGAGAAGAGAAGTTGTTGATCTACTTGGTGTGCCCCTTACTTTCAATCACTCATAGTAATATTATCATTTCATATGATGGGGTTTGCTTGTTAAATTCCGTTGTGCGCTTAATCATTCTAAGCTTTATTGAAAGCTTTGAAGTTGCTTATGAGGATTGTCGGTTTAGGGGGAAGCTATTTAAAAGCTTCTACATCAAGTTTATGTGGCATGAATTAGGGGGAAGTTAATTCAGAAGCTTCTCCTTAACCAGAAGTATATGGATTACTTAGCTCGTGCCGTTATAGTATTTATACCACAAGTTACTACGAAGATGAGTCACTCTGAAGTGAAGACTTGAAGTCAAAGGCCTCATAAGACTTCATCAGCATTGGACGCTTCATGGAAGCTTTTGTTCTTAATCATTATGTACTTGTTAGGAAAAATATTTTAAGGAATTCTACACGTCGTCTCATGGGGGAAGATTGTTGGAAATTCACTTTATGTGACGACATTTAAGAATTCCCATTAGTTATCATAGTCACACATGTATAGACTAGACTAGGAAACGTTGTATAGTTTAGGTGTGGTGTGTGACTATAAATACCCCTCCAAGGCTTCCAAGGAGGGGTTGTTTTTTGTTTTCTATTTTCACTTTAATCAAACTTTTCTTTCTTTTACACACATAACCCTCTCTACTTCATCCATGGCTACCACCACCATATTCCACCCTACTAGACCACCGGATCCTTAAATGGCAAACCCACATTTTGATCTCGGCGTATCTACTCATCACTTTTGGTGAGGAGCTTACGGGTTTAATAGATTTAGTTGATAGATGGAATTACTTAGAGTGTCTGGTTGGCAAAAGTTGTGAAGTTCGGTTTCAATCGGTTTAGTAAATGTGCGGTTTGAGTTTGATTTAAGAGGCCGTGTAATTTACGGGCCATATTCGGGTTTCGCTTTTGATTAGTTTGATTTGAGATTCCGTGTACTTTACGGGTCATATTTTGTTGGTTATGTTGATTGTTTTTAGAGCGTTTTCTTCGGACCACGGGTACTAAAGTTTTTTTCCTTTTTCAATAATCTAGCTTAAAGTTTATTTTCCTCTAAATCGTTTTAGTTTAATTAATTAGATTAATATAGTTTAAATTGTTTTAAAAAAATATTTCTTTTATAAAAAATCGTTTTAATTAGTTTTAAAAATTATTGTTGTTTTAAAAATAGATTTAAAATTGTAAAAATTAGTTTTCTTTTAGATAAGCTTATTTTGAGTATAAAGTTTACACCTTTTTGTGATTATTAAGCTTATTAGTATATAAAGGTTCAAGCTTTATCATCTAAAAAGATTAATAAGCTATAAAGGTTAAAGCTTTATGCTTTAATCTTAAGTTTATCTTTTTTATTTAATTTTTGTCATTTTGCTTGTTATTACGTGCTTGCATTTAGTTTAAATTTGCATTTAGAATAACTAATTTTTTTAATTATAGTATAGTTTTGTTGCATCTTAGATTTAATAAGTTTCATCTAGATTTTAAATTGTAGTATAATTGTATTGCATTTTAGAGTTTTATTATGTGAACTATTTGCTTTTATTTCTATATTCCCTAAGCCTAAAATAGTATCCCCATTTAAGTTTAATTAGACATAGAATACCAAATCCTTTAATTGAAAAAAAACGATTAATCTTTATGATAAAATTGGATATCAATTCGAGTCGAGTCGAGGAAAAACGAACATTAATCTCTTACTCATATTTCCGATATTAAATTGGCAATATTAAGTGGTATAGGGGATATCCTAACACGATTGACATAAGTAGTGGATATGACCTAATGAGTCGCACCCGTGTCAAATAAAACGCATGCAACTTGACCATACATAAACAAAATTCGAGTGATGTTACCTGATGACTTGTTGGCTTGGTCACGCGTGGTAGTGTACACACGTCCTGTAGTCAGAGGTGGCTTGGTGTCAGCATGCCTAGAAGTACCCTCAATCTCACCATTTCGGCAATCCTTCATGCGGTGGCCTGGCTGGCCACACTTGAAGCAAGCATTGCTAGCACGACAACACGGCCCTGGGTGTCTGCGGTAGCAAGAGGTGCAGATAGGGTGAGTGTACCCTCCAACAGGTGCCCTAGCTGGTTGGGAGCCTGTTTCAGAAAGTATGTGTGAGACATGATTATTGGGTACAAACAGGACTATGCAGAAAATTTTAAGATGTAATACCATATGAAGCTGCAAGGTTGGGCTGTGAACCTCTGTGGTCCGGATCCCATTCGTTGCCAGTGTTCCTGGTAATAGATGCTGAAGTGTCAGAATTTATGGATCATAAAGTAACATAACATAGAAATGAGTAATTTAGGGACCTGTTGTTGTTGAATTTATTGGCGTTATTACGGTAATTATCATTACCGCCACACCTATCCGATGCAGAACGGTCCTGAGTCTGACCGTTTCCCTTAGGCTGATTCTGCTGCTGAGTGACCGGTTGGGACCAGTCCCCTGTCTTCTGCCTGAAAGATGCAATCATATAGAGAATGATATAAATGGACAACACTTAATTAAATGAAATGACCACCGTTGATGACGAAGATATACCTCTTATCAGGTCTTTCTGCCTCTCCAAACTCATCTCTCTCTTGCAACATCTCCAACTTGCGAGCTACGTCTGCCACACGTACCACAGTATTAAACATAGCACACACCAGATTGTTGGCGACAGAAGTACGAAGAGCCCATCGAAAGTGATACGCCTGCTCTTCTGTAGTCCTAGCTGCTGCGCCAATAAATCCAACCATACGAAGGAACCTCTGCATAAATTCAGTGCTATATTCCCCCGCTCTCTATCTAATACCATGATAATACCTCTTGAGCCTATCCTGCTCAGCTTTCGGGAAGAACTGCCTCAGAACCAATTCCTTAAACTGCGCCCAAGTCAAGCCAGTAACCCAGTCGTCGCCTCCATTCGACTGCTTAAGTGCCTTCCACCATGCTAGCACGTCTCCCTCGAACTTGTAACAACCTAACCTCGCCATAAAGACAGGGTCACATCCCATAGCATCGAAAATCTTCTCAATGTGAGCAATCCAGCTCTCTGCCTCAGCTAGGTTGTCAGT
Source organism: Glebionis coronaria (assembly GCA_025667525.1). Taxonomy (NCBI): domain Eukaryota; kingdom Viridiplantae; phylum Streptophyta; class Magnoliopsida; order Asterales; family Asteraceae; genus Glebionis; species Glebionis coronaria. The sequence continues at coordinate 553,372,988 of CM046874.1, forward strand.
CTGCTCGAATGATTTTGAACGCTGCTTATTGAACCTTTCCAGCCATGTGATCAGGGTAGCTGGAGGTGGAGGAGAAGGATTCTGATTTTGGTGAGGGTGCTGATTGTGGTTGGCTTGCACCTAAGCCTGAATCTCATTCCTCAGTTGAGGAAGCAGAGCTTGAATAGCAGTGTGGACTGCTGCATTTAGTTGTTCTTGTTTACGTGTGAGAACCATCTGACAGTATAAAACAAAAATGCAATGATTAATTTGATTAGACATAATATAAACATGAAAAAAAGTTATGCATGAAACAGTGTATGAAAGCCTAGCCAACGAAAAATGACATGAGTTTGGGTGAATGCCTATGGGTCGGTCCACCAAAACATAATTGACATGACGAGGATGAACGCCTATGGGTTGGTTCATCAAAACAAAATGACATGAGCTAATGTGAACGCCTATGGGTCGGTTCAAAAAGCAAAATAATCCGAGTAAAAGCACATGTTACTAAATATGGCCAGTCTTGTACCAACCATTACTTAGTCAAAATTCCTGCAACAGTGATACATGAAACAAATGCATGAAAACAAACTGTTAGTTTTAGGAAGACCATGGTGATTACCCACCAATCACAGGTCATGTTTTTAGAGCCTACAGGTCGAAACCTTGGCTTTGATACCATAATTGTAACACCCCATTTTGACAAATGGAATATGACAAGATAATTATGGCGTGTCATCAAAGCATGCAAGGTAAATGTCTAAAACATTAAATGACCATAAAAGGAAATACCGGAAACAAACAGCGGTAGTCCAACATAAGCTCACACACATGAATATAAGTACTGAAAGGAAAGGACTAAACAATGTCCAAAAGAAATGAAGTAATGTAATGTATGAAAATGCATAAAGTAATGAAGGCTAGATAGCTTCCATCCTTATGCACATACTCTCAAAGTCCTACGAACGTCCCGAGTACCTGTCGTTTGGGAACATGTAAAGGAAAACGGCTGAGCAAAACGCCCAGTGAATGAATATATAACATAACATAAAATGACATAAGCACAATAAGACTAAAAGCAGCGAAAATGTATAAGTCCTAGATAACCTGGAACATGTTCATAAAACTGGTTTTATAGTTTGAAAAGACTTATGTTTTATAGGAAAACTGTATTTAATTTGCCAATATCCCATATAGGTCATGAGGTTCACCGTACATGAATACATAGAGGGGTGACCTCATCATGCAATTAGAGGGGATGCCTCTAATTAAATTATTCTGGGTAGGTGGGATCAACTCCTTGTGAAGGATGCAAGGCACACACCACATTCACCATGAAAATCATGTAAAAACATGTAACTCGGATGCACCTATATGCCCCACATGATAATATAATTATATGGCAAAAACTGAAAAAGGAACGCCACGAGCAATCACTCCGCCGTGGGGAAGTCATAACATTGGTGCCTCCAGTGTTATGGTTATGGTACCTCCATAACTAGATGACATGGCATGCATGTATATGGCTTAGACATTTAAAACTAAACATAAGCAAATCAAAACATATAAAACAAATACTTGGGGAAACAGTTGCATGTAAACGGGGAATCCTAATAAAGAAAGAGAATGTCCATACCAAAGGACGAAATATCCGTACCTTATGTCTAGTGAATGAGGAAAGATGAAAGGATGAAAAGTCCTACTCCGACCTCACTAGTGCTCCATTAATAAGGGACATGAATGAGTTATCTGTTTACTGAGTATGTTACTGGTTTCGAGTGTTCTTAATTGATTTTATATGTTCTTGTCTTATTTTACTGTTTTAAATGGTATACTGTATTACTCATGTTTTACATGTCTTCTGATTATGTATTTTCATGTATTCTTGTATTATTATACTTGTAGTGTAATAGTAAGTAACTTTTTAAATATAGCCGGTTTCTAAAAATATAAACTTTCCAAAAAATAGAAAGTTTCAAAAAATAGAAATTTCAAAAAATAGAAAGTTTCTAAAAATAGAAAGTTTCCAAAAATAGATCAGTTTTCTAAAAATTGAAAGTTTCTAAAAATAGTAAGTTTCCTGAAATAGAACTAAGCTGGATTAATAAGTCTACAATATAAGCTGGTGATTATTAGTCGTATATTATAAGTCATGCTGATTTACTAGTAAAGTTTATTAGATGAAATACTTAGGTTAAAAGGATTATTAATTAATAATAATAGTACATGGTTTATTAATTAATAAAGTATTATGGTATAATAATAAACTTTACCTTATGTGATTTTAATTAAATTAAGTCATAAAAAATACTTACGTTATAACATGTATTATTAATTTTAATAATAAAACCTAAGTCTTAGTTTTAATTTAATTAAGCCTAAATAAAATACTTAGGTTATATCATGTTTTATTTCATTAAATAAAATAACCTAAGTTATAATGTTAATTTAATTATACATGCATTTAAAATAAATTAAATTAACAAATGAGCATATTAACTCTTAATAATTCCCGAGCCCGAAACCCGAGGATTAAACCCGAACAACCACCACCAACAGCTGCGGCTGTGGTAGCGGCCAGTGGCTGCGCAGCCAACGGCGGCAACCCTGGTTTCTGTTGCGCCGTGGCTTCCCACTGTCGAGCCCAAAGTTTCCACCGACTTAAGTCGGTGGTTCCCCCTATCTCGCCTGCATTCCCACCGTCGGACGACAGTGGCCATCGGCGTAGCCGGTTCCCGCTGCTTGACCAACCGTACCCCCTGTGGGGGACCTTGGCTTGCGGCTGGTCACAAACAAAACACCACCGCCCCGTATAGTGTTGCGGCTGATGGTACAAGGAGTCCACCGAGACCATGGTTGGTCTCGGTTGGTGTGCGGCCGAAACAAAACAACCAAACAAACCCCGTAACTTATTTAATTTATAACCATTACATGTTGTATCGATGTTTTTAAAGATCAAAACATATGAACATAATTAAATTAAAAGTAATAAAAAGATGAATGTTTTGATTATACCGTTTACGTGGATGAAAAGAGGTTTAGAACACGAACAAGAACACGTATGAATCAAAGATCAAAACACAACGAATCTCCCTTGTGGTGATGTATGCCGCAACTACCAAGAGAATAGGGGCTTGGGGTTTTTTTTTTGTAAAAACTATGTTGTGAAAATCCCTGGGGATTATTTGTTTACATTAGTTAAGTTTTAAATGGGTTGGTGTAACACCGGGTAATTTTCCTACATTGTAAAATGACTATTTTACCCTTTGACTTTTTATTTAGTCAACTATGTGATTTAACTGTGTTGGAACCGAGAAGTTATCTCGTATTTTCTGAAAAACTGTTTGATGACGAGTAATGACTTGACACTGTGCTCAGTCATTATTCTGAACACTTTCTGTGAATCTGACCAAAATGCTGAGACGGTCAATGAATTGACGATAATCCGTGAGATTATTCATTGTCTGTGAATTATGTGCTTAACTGTTTAGTTTTTAACAGCGTGATCGTTATTTTCATGAACAGCGTATTTAAATTATTATGTATATGTATATATGCATGTATTTTAGTATTTTTGCTATTTATAGTAATAAATTGTACTTTTTGTGAATATTTAATTAACGTATCGCGTTTTCGTATTTCACGTCGTTTTTACGTTTAACCGTCGTTAGCGTGCATAAAATACTTTATAAATTATAAAATATCAGTTTTCGTCGAAAAATCATAAATTTAATATATTACGTCAAATTTTTAAGTTTTACGTAATTTTAAACTTAACTATATACTTTTCGACATTTACCTAAAACTAATTAACTTTTTTACCTTAAACCTTCTAACTAGTTACCATAGTAAAAATTTTGAATTATTTACCCATGTGGGACCCCCCATAACCGGCCAAACTACACCATCACATGGAAGATAAACCAAAATCTTACACTTTGCTATATTAAGCTTAACTTACACCTCCTACATGTTTTTAACCTTATACCACAAGTATACTTCACATTATTTACACTTATTCATTTCACTAAAAAAAACACACATCTCTCCTTCTCTCTCTAAAACACACGGCACAAACACAAACCAAATCCACTACAAGCATAAGGAAGAATGGGTTTTCATGGTTTGTCGATTTGGAAAGTTTTTGGTTGAAGTTTATAGAAGTTGGGTTTTGTTGATTTTTAGTTGATTAGAGCGTAGATCGGGTTATCGTGGTTACGTAGAATCGTTACTCAAGGTTATTTCTTAAACCTTTTTCGACTCTTTCTTTTTCATGCATAATCTTTGAAGATCTATGCATGCATGTTACTCATCAACTATTTTCTTGAAATAAAAGGATAAAAATTATTTTTGGTCATGAAATATTGTAGATCTATAAAAATTATGTGTGGATCTATTATATCCATGCATGAAAATGTTTGAATTAAAAGACTTGTAAAATATAAAATTGTATATTTTTAGATTTATGGACTTGAGGATAAATATTGTAGTTTGAGTGTGTTTATGAATAATTGAAGGGAACTAGTAGTGTTACTACTAGTGGGTACGCTTGAAATGATCGAAAACGAGTTTTTTTTACGAAAATATATATTTTGTCCGATTTTTATAAGAGGCACAGAGGGTCGTAAAAATTGTTTTGACACTAGTTTACTACGATATTATGAAAATATAAGTTATTACCTTCGTTTCGATATATATGGGCTAAAAACGGAGTAAAAGTGAGTAAGATATGGTCGTTTAAATTTCGTTGTCGGAAAACTTAATTTTTGTGAAAAACACTATAATGTACTTGCTGTCTAGATTTTTAAAGTGGTCGAAACGATGTTTTCGAGTTAAACCGAGTTGTTTTAAGTGTCGAAATGGGTACTAAATGTTGTATATGAATGTTGGGATCGTTTTGTAAAAGGGTATAAGCGCGAAATGTGAATACTTGGTTCACTGTTAAAAGTTTGAGTGTTAAAAGTGGAAATTGGTACTATTGCGGGGAAAATGACTTGTTGAAATATTGTGATTGAGAAGTGTTGAAATTAGGGATATTAGGACGAAATTTGGGTACTTACTAAAAATGGCAAATTTTAAAATGACGCCGAAAGACTGCCAAATTTTCGTTAGAAATTGTGTCGGAAAATTTATTAAGATAAATTTGGGTAAAATAAAATTTACGCCGAAAGGCTGTCGAAATTTCGTCAAGTCAAAAATAAATATTTTTGTCTAAGTATATATATACTATAATGCTTATAACAATATGATATCTACAAGTCACGATTTTAACTACAAAACAATATATATATATATATATATATATATATATATATATATATATATATATATATATATATATATATATATATATATATATATATATATATATATATATATATATATATATATATATATATATATATATATATATATATATATATATATATATCTTTACATTATATATAACAGGAGGGAAATGCCACATAATCACTCATTAAATCCACGTCATCACTTTTTTTTTACAATTTTCGGAATTAAATTAATTCAATATTTTTTGACAATTTCCTATTTTTTTTTCCAAATTTTTGATATTTTAAAATTCAAGAAATAATTAAAAATTTGCGTTTCGCAAGAATTGAACCTTGGTATTTAAGTTCATAAAGAAACACGTCTACCACCAGATCATAATAGTAGATGTAGTATACTTTTAAAAACTAAATATATAAATCAACATTCGAATTTTTGAAGTCCACACTATCTAAATTGATATAAGGCCCAATTATTAAAGTAAAATATCACAAAACAGAAAAACCATAAAACAATAACCCTAAAAGTCTAAAACCGAGATTCGACATCATCTCAAGCCTATATTAGCTCACTTTTCAGAAGATGATGTACTGCGCGATGATTCTGAAATTGCTTTCCTTCCTACCTTAATACGGAGTAATATGCAGGTATTTTTGACTATATTTACATGTTAATGTTTTATTTATTGTTATGCTTTGTTATTATTCTAAAATTCTAAAGTTGTTGCTTAGGATTCCTATAGCGAAGTCTGACGTTGATGATGCCATGATGACTTCTTCTGGCACGGTGAGTGATCTGTTATTCAACCTCCCTCAAAAACACCATTCGTGAAAAAAAGATATGTACCTTTATGCATCTCTAAATTATGATGTTGCAATGTTATGAGATAGACACAAGTACACAATATCCCGTGAACACACTCTTCTTGCTTTCACCCTTGATGTCATTTGCTGTTAATAATGGAATTTGATTATAAGGTTTACCTTATGCCTATGTTGATTATATAGTTCTATTGCTAACTTTTATCACTGCCTATTTATTCATACACCCTAAACCCTATTAAAGCCGGATTATCAACTGCCCTAAACTAGGTAGTTTACTTTCAGGGCCCAACTTTGTGGTTGATTATAAGTACAACAATATCACAACATCATACACTCCTACGTTTTATGTTATCTGTCTTTAATCTGCGTGGTTGACTTTTCAGGGCCCTAAACTCGAAGACACACCATCAGCCACTTCAAACAAAGGTGGTTCAACAACTAAAACAAATGCAAGTGAGACCCCTACTCTTACATAAAGAGTATCAAGTAATATCTACATGTACTATAACTGGTACGGTATAGTTGGATTGTTGTGGTTACCTTGTATATATGTTGTTTGTCAATCACAGTTATGAATTTTTACTTTCTTCTGGATGATACGAGTACTAATGCAGAAATTTACATTTGATAATAGCAACCAGTGTCTCGGACTCTTGGTAATATTTTTTTGTTAGCGAAATCTCATGTATTTTGGTAAATACAACCTAGGTTTTATACTTTTTTTAATTTCTAGATTGTCAGAAACTATATAAGTTATTTCCCAAAACTTGCGTGCTGAATAGAATTGTTGTAGGTGGTCCTGGTCTTCTCAGTTTTTAGCTATATGGGAAATGCATAGCTTCGGTATTTTCTTTTTCGTTTGTCTATAAGGTATTAATAGAATACAACCTTCGCACATTTACTATAAAGTCTATAATGAGCTTGCATACATTAAACTTTTTATATCCAAACAACCTCACAGTTTTTTTGCCCAAGCAGCCACTCAATTTTTCTTTAAATTATAGACTTTGTTTGCATACAAGTCGAACTAATAATTTGTTGTTTTCTGTATTTATGTCACCTTATAATGGAGACTTTTATGATTGGATACTAATGCAAACACTGTTGCTCATCAGAATTGAGAATGAATGATGTATGACTACATAAGCATATGAGGTCCCGAGTGACCCAGAGAAACCTGAGATTTATCATCAATATGGTGAGGATGCGTTGAAAGAAGGAATAGACGGTGGTGGTGGTCATGATCCTGTTTTTCTTACTCGAGACATAAGAGGATTCGATGGTGACCAAGAGGCTCAACGAATTGCTTGAGGCCTGCAAGTCAAACCATGACTACACAATAACTAGCCCAAGGAACAGAGCCAATAAAAATGTATATATCGAGACTAATGAAATTATGGTATCATCCCGACATCTTTGTTATCTCTTTGTTATCTGCTGCAGGTGGTTACAAAGAACATATAATCTGGTAATCTGTTGCATGATCTTATTTTCTTTTCGGGTGTGTAGCTTCAAAAATGACGATGAATTTGTTTGGTCACATATGGGAAGCATCTCAAAGGGAGAAAATAGTCGTAAAATGAACATCATATGTGGTGTAAAAGAGTCGTCATCTAGAGGTGTCAATCACAACCGCCAGATGCCACAGTCTGAAAAACAGTCAACTCATAGGAACGTTCGCAGATGTTGCGACAAACTGGTATGTTGGTACGACTGCAGAGGGATCCAGCTCTGTTTAAAATACAGGTAAATAGTGTTCAGGTTGTTCAATTAGATTCTAACTTTTATTTTAACAGACCGTTTGTTATTTACATAGGTAGCATCCTTATTTGAACTAATTCTCGCACTATCGTTTATGTAGGTGTATCACCATCCTATGTCGACTTAGGAGGCCGCAACCAATGATGTGTGGGGCTGCATTCTGGTACGAAGAACACCTTAAGTGTCACTCTACCACATGGAGAAGTGAGTATCATTTATGTTGTGGGCTGGGAAAATTTTTATGGCAATAGAAACGCCTCTTGCTTATATTAAACAGGTCTTTGAAGATAGGTTGTTTATAGAAAGCATAAGAGCCTACAATAAAATGTTTGGGATGAGGTAATGGCCTTGGAGTTAACTTTGTGGGACTTACAAGATGTAACAGGTCGACGAAGTTAGAGAAACCACGTGTTAAGTACTAATAAAACTAGGCGGATATCGTCTAACAAAATAACTAAAAATTCTTCAACTATTATCCTTGGATTGTCGGATGATTTGGATTCTCAACATATGGCAGTTCCTTTTGCGGCATAAGCTTTAGCAAACTGGCAATGGCTTCAGATGTGAATAGATCACATATCCAAGAACTACACCATAATGGTCATGCTATCATGACTGCCTTGGTGACACCCGAGAGATCCCTGAAATAGCACCGGAGTTTAGTGGCTAGATTATTGTTAGAACACCGAAATCTTCATTCGGATGATTTTGTTTCTAATTGGAGTTCATGCTTCTTTCTACTGTGTCCCAAACGAGCAAAAGTGATGATGTTAGTAGAGTTGTGATTTTTGATATGAAACGTGAGTTGACCGACTCTACGGTTCTGAGAAACATTGTTGCGGGATTGGGTTTTTCACCTCTCGGTTACAAGCTCCCGCTCATAGGTATAAGGAAGCTTCATATACTAACATTGATTCAATAATCTAATGTTCAGCCATTGGTCTTTCATATTCGACGAGTGAGCTTTAGGTGTACATTTTAGTCTGTGTAATACAAGTGACAGGATTACGTTTGAACTTTCAAAGAGTACACACTGTATATAGTTAGTTTAAATGCTACCTTTTCATAGTCATTTTTACATACGATTAAATTGTGTGTGTTGGTCAATGAAGCTGCATTAAACAAAGACCTGGATAACTCATGGGGAGTCCTTGCTGAAACAATGGGTCTAAATTCATCAAGTTGACCCGAGACACTTTTTCTTCCGTAACATTCCTTTTTGTAGCTCATTTGTGTTTCAACTATTATTTCAAAAATTGTATTATTTCAATAATAGTATTACTAATTATTGTCTGGAATTAGTTACGAGGTTTTACGCAGACCATGGTTTAAGGATCTACGAATGTGGTCTATGGTTTCCTTCCTATCCGACCCCGACTACTACCACACCAGTAATCGCCGATCAGATTTGACGCTTGTGAGGAATGTTGTGCAACCACCGATAAGCCCTGTTGACCAAACCTGAAGATCACATCAACGGCTCTTACATGCTTGGTTTGTGATTCATGATCTTAGAGTCTGTAAGTTAAAGATTGGCGACGGCTTATCATGCTCGACAACAATATGTCTTGTAACCCTGTTATTCATTGGTCTATCAGAAGGATCAGGTCAATTAGACCACTACGTTGGCAACTTGGCAAGTGTTTACATTGATATGCTTATGAGATGTTAAGTTAAATAAGTTTTTTAGTTTCATATATTATTGATGGCTATTCTTCTGGTTTATGAAAATTAGGTGTCTATACAATTAAGGGATCTTCAACACCATATGTGGCGCAGACTGCTAATTGGTAAGTGATTCAACTTCTTTATGCTTTTATCCTTATGACTGCTTCAGATATGTTAACTATGACATTGCATGAATTTTTTGGTTTATTTATGTTAGTGGTTTTAGCCTTGTGGTATGGGTGTAAGTGTGTAACTCCAAAGGTAGTCGAGAGTTATTTTGGGCTTAATGATCGTAAAAGTTATAAAACCCGCTCTTTAGGTTTTGTACCATGAATTTACTATAACATTAAGATGTCAATATAAGCACTAAGACTAAGGGGAAGAACCTAAGAACGTGAAGATCATTCAAGTTTCTAAATCAAAGGGACCATCACGTATCGTGAAGTTGAGAGCTCTAGATTGAAACATGGCCACCATTTGGAGGTTTTAATTTCGAAATGACTGATGATAAGTCGTGAGTGAACCCAAAACCAATACAAATCATTAAAACTGTTAAGAGGTATACCGATGCTTGGCAAGGTCTCAAGGTTGTTCTTGTTTGATTGGGTTGCGAGACTAAGTTAAGAATCGTTACACCACTTAGGGTTTTTGATGGGTCTTCTTGAGGAGGAGTAACACTCATGAATCTACATGTTGCGTGATAAGTTTGATTGTTAAGTTATAACATAATTAATGAACTTTATGTGAGTAATTCCTAAAAACAAGTAAAACGCAAAACGAGAACAAAATAACTAAAATATTTGAGATGTAATCAAGCTCAGAGAAGTTCTTGTGATAGAATTGAGTTATTGATTTGTTTAAATCGATTGAACCATTTTTTTCAGTAAGTACAAATTATTGAAAGTATGCGAACTACCAACGCTAAGTTAAGGAAAGATCAAAGTGTGAACAATAACTAGTATGGACTATGTTATAGACGTAAGTCGACTAAACTTCAAAGATATACTTGCTCATCCGAGTTAAAAGTAGCGAACATTTAACAAGAAAATTTCCTAAAATGAATAACCCAATTCTATGAAAGGTTAAATATTGTGTAAGGATAATTGTATTTATCCATCCATGGGAAAGGTACAAACATGAGTACGTGGAAGAGCACGTTAGAAGACTCAAACTTTTCGCAATCACCTATGATTCCTATTTAAGGACTACTTGGACATTTAAGTAGGCCTATGGAACGATTATACAAGAACTTAACAAAAATAATGTGTTTTATTGAGACTAAAAAGGGCCATTCACTTGTTTGAATGCGAACTTGTTCTATAAGCTTCAAAACTATGTATGAAACATGATTCAAGAATGAAATATAAGACTCTTTATAATATGATCTCTCGATAATTGTATTAAAATAATTGTGAGAAAAGCTCAGTCAAATTTGAGCGATTGTTCAATTGATCACCGTGAAAGAACTAGCAAGAATATACATCGTTTGTTCGTTAATTGTACACAAAACATTTGAAATAACGGAACAAAGATGCAAAAATATAAAAGAGGTCATCTCTTGTCAACGCCAAAATGCCATTAGGGCCGTTGATGCGTTTGAGGCTAGTATCCGCATGGTCGACCGAACCATGGATCCTAGTGTTTACTAAAAAGCTAAGGAAATGAGTGTTGCACCGGTTAGCACTTTTGGATCTCGAAAAACCCTTTTGAAAACTCAATCAATGTTTTACACAGAGTGTCATTCGAGAAGGATGCACCGGAAATCTTCAAGTACCAACCCAAGGGTTTCTACCCTCGTCATGGATAGAGTGTGGAAATCCATGTATTATTGATTTCTTTACTTTCATGCAAATTAAGTGACTTGACGTCCGTCGATGTTACCACCAACAAAACTTAATTATGTCACCGTATTCCAAGTTTTAATTTAATTGTGTTGTCTTATCTTTGAAATATTTCCATTACATAACCAGTACCGAAATCTTCAGTTTGGAGAAAAATTTACCCAAAAAAATTTTACTTATTAAAAAGTTTGTACAATATTTTTTTTTGTGTCAAGAAAACTGTATCGATTAAATTTTAGCTAAAATATTTTTATAAAATATTTTTAAAACATTATGAAAAACTTTTTACTATAAGAAATCACCACCGAGAACTTTACTAGTGGGAAAGAAACAATCGTGATAGGGTAATTTGGAAAAATTAGTAAAGGTATTACTAATAAGTCGGAATTAATAATGAACAATTTTGGTAAGGAATACCATGTGAAGTGTTGGAAAAATTTAGTTTACGAACAACTTGATGTGGAAAACGTAAACAATTGATGAGTATGATGAGAACTAGTACGAACAATTACGACAAACAATTTGTTATTTTTGGAAGTGAACAATAATAACGACTAGAATGAACTATGAACTATCAATATATAATCTACAACCTCAAATAAATAATTGATGAAGAAAAGGAGGATGCAACCGTTGGACCTGAGACGTACGTAACCTGATCAACTACGTATGATTGTGGTCGAACGCGAGCATGCTCATAGTAATCACCATGGAACGAGATATATTAGTAGTATTCTGAACATATTCAAGTTTTGATTTAATTTTCAAATAAATTATCATGTTTTATAAACGTCAAATATTCCGATACTGTCATCTGAATTAGAAAACGTTGCATACGCCTTGGAAGCAAATTTTTCTTTCGTCCATTCTTTCGCTACTACGTCGTACGGGCTCGTGTGAGACGCGGAGAATATTACGAGGGCCACCAAAGGAAATCAATGAGACTCTACGACAAGTAAACTCAAAATAGACTTGAGTGGAGATAAACCTAACGAAGCGACAAACCATGGATATTGATGTTGAGGACGAAACACCTCTTGAGTAAAACTCAATTTAACGGGTATCGAGACCCCACTATATTTTGAATCAAAATATAGAAGCAATTTGGTCGAGATGAGCATGATCTTTTTCCAAGGGAAGGAACGAGAAGGATTTAATAGTGAGAGTACTCGACATATACCACTCATTCTCCTACCATATGAGAAAATGATTTAAAATAGTTTACTAACGAGATTGTACAAGAAGGAAATGCTCTATAGGCGAAATGAAATTTTCAACCACCACGAGTCGTGATGATCGTTTATTTTAGGCTTTGGAAAAAAAAAAACCGATTCAAGAAACTTTGACATATGTATTACTTACCGCTACCAAGTACACGATCAATGTGAACAATAATAACCAAGCTGTGGAAAACGAGTTTCAAACCTGTGCTATTATCCTAAGTGGATTTGGAATATTCATCCATAGTTGAAAGGATACTAGTGTAACTATAGTCGTATAACATGGTTTGAGACCTTATGAGGGTAGAAAGTATTGTTAAACGTGATCTATATGGAAGATGAAAACACACAACTCATTAGATTTAAAACAATGCGCGAGACGACGAGGAAAGTATTGACGTAAAATATCACTTAACAAAACCAATATTGTCGAGGAAAGTCGACATGCAAAGAAAAGAACAACTGCTAAAAACCATTGAGGGACAACATATGTTCGTGTACGCTTGGAATAAACTTTTATTCGATCAAAAGTTAAAGTAGTTACAATAAATTTAACTTTATGAAGAAACTATGGGAAGCGCAAACTTCGAACAACCGCAAGCAAAGTTGTACAAACATACAAATATTCAATAGTTCTTACTCTTTTGATTCGTCTGACGACATGGACATTTGAGTTTCAGGAGAAACTCAGTTTAACGGGTATCGAATGTAACAATCGCAAATTTTTGACTTGTTTAATTGATTTAAATCTGATTTAGCGGGTTAGACTTGTACGTCTATTGAATTTCCCCGTTTTATGTGAAATGTGTACGTGCCTAATTGACGTTAAACGAAGATTACTATTGCGAGACTAGCTATACTTTATTTATTTATTTATTTTCACTTGTGAGCATTCGAGGCATGAACAAATGACACGCTAATAATTTTTCCCCGCACAAGTCGGAAAACACATGTCCATAATACGTATAGACATTCGTGATATAAATTTTTGTTATTTATCCTCTTAAATCATGACTTTGCCGAATAATTATCTTCCTTTTTCAACGTTATTATTTTCCTTTCAAACAAATATAACTAATCCATCACCAAAAGAGTGCCTGGTGACCTCCTTTCCTTGCTCAAAAGAAATGTTTTCCCAAAATCACTTATAGCCAACACATTTGCCGAGCTCCCCAGCCTCTTGTCCCCATCTTTGATCCCATTCTTGAACAATCTAAATACTAAGTGCCAACACACATCCCACCTTTTTTTAAAATAGGTACTTCCTAGCCTATGTGAATAAGAGTCCCTAGGTCAAGTACTCCCACTTTCATAATATTTAACTAGCATCCTACTTCCCCTCTCTCCCACAAATTACGAATATCACTCTCTGCCCTCTTCACTTACATGTTTCTTTCAAGATAAAAACCATAATTTCCTCTTGATAAACTTAGCAGATAACAAACCTTAAGAAAACTCTAAGTGCCTAAGGTTGTGTTCATATATTTTGGGTAGACCCTCCTGTTGAGACGAGGTGAGCAAGGTTGGCGTTGTAAGCTAGAACAGTTGGTTTTGATGTGAGTTCGCTAGTGACGCTCATGGGTTTTTGGTTATCGAGGTCGGTTTAGATATCGCAACTACACACTCTCCTCCTGTAAGTCTCACAATGTTACTCACTTTCTTTTCGCGCCTTAGAACATAGACATGTGCTTGTGTAAAACCAAAAAGAACTTTTGTAAACATTAAACCTGGTTTATCAAACAATAGCTGGCGGGGTTGTAAGTGTGAGTGCTCGTGCTCACTGTAGCGTGAAGCAAGCCTAGCACGAGAGAACCTTTAGACCAGACCTTACATTGAGGCACTTGGCTATCACGATTAACCTGATGAACATTTAACGACACCCCTTTAGCATAGCATACAGAGAGAACTTAAACCAAACAAAAGTCAGTGTCTACATTGTTTAAAGATAAGTTACAAGGTCATGATTTTATGTGGTACTTTATAACCAGCTGCTACCAAATGTCAATCTTTGAATCACGTCGAGTCGTGATAGGCTATGTCGACAAAGTGTGGAGTGTCACATAGAAGATAGTAACGTGTGTTCTTGAGTGCGTGTTTAGTGCTGGTGTATATGTATGTGGTATATTAGGGGACTTAAATCTGGATTTCATGAAAGAAAAATGTGCATGCTTGTGTTGCGATGTATCACATTTTCTTTACTACGTTATGTGCAATGTGGATGTATAATAATAGTAAGACAAACCCTCTGTTGGAATAGATGTGTGTTAATGTTGTCAGAACCTAGAAATCAAGTATGGGCTGTACAGGTTGTGTGGACAGGGTAGTAACGTATACACATAACCACAGTAAACTCGTAACTTCGCCCTTTAACGAGGTATTTGTAGTCATAGTAATCTGTGTAAAACGTACTGCTCATGTTTAGCTGCTGTGAAACGCAAGTTTAGACGCTAGTTAAACCATGATAGACTTCGAGTAAACAACGGGATTGGGAACTTATAAAACTCACACTACTACCTTTCCATAGAAACAAAAACCATCTAAATCAGACACTTAATGAACAAGTGGCGACCATTAGAACTTGAAGCTGTGGGGCGTGAATATGAACTAAAAACCAATCATTTAACGTAAATGTCTATTGACCTTGTGAATCAGTTTAAAGACTAACGATACATCCATCTCTTTTGAATCGCTTTGTACGAACATCATTCTTTACATACAAACAAGAGAGGGTAATCTGTAATCATTTTTGGGTGAGTTTATGCGAGTGTGTATACGAGTTGCATTAACAAGTCATGGGTTCCTGCTATTACAATATAGTGTGCATGCGTGTAGTTCTTACTACCACTTTGTCAAATGAATGGGTGTGATTTCACATGTGTGTATGAAACTATAGAACATGAAATGAGTACGATGTAGCGTGTGTGTGTGTGTTTGTGTGTGTGTCTAAACTACGGGAAACAAGAAAAACAACACCCTTTTTTTTGTGATACTAGTGAGTGAATATAGAATATGCATACGTATCAAATAAGTAGGGTTTACTTTGTGTAAGAGATGGAGCAGAACCTAGTACTAAGGAAAATATAAACAATGGGAGTCGTAGGGAGTGTGTAGGCGTGTGAGGGTCACAATTTGTGGGACAAGACAAGGTTTAAATTTGGAATATAGAAACACCAAATTGGAAGTAATAGTAAAAGCACCTGGTTACGACAATTACTTTGTCACTTGGCTTTGTTGCCTTATTTTCGACCCAAAGCCCCATTTCACGCCACTATCTAACACACTAAACGAACCTGTTTTAAAAATCTTAAAACATGACCATATTGTCGACCTGGCCTAGTTTTCATATTAACCAATGGCTTATTTTATTTTTATTTTTGGGGTAACAACGAACAACTTATCGACCTATAAAAATGACCTTTCGACTCAAATGAAATAATTGTAATAATGACATTTATATTTTTTAAACTTAAACGCAAGCACATACTAGGATTAAAAAGTTATAAACTCGTTCATGTTGTATCTTTAGCCTAAGTACGAATTACTTTACTTAGGTTACGAGTAACGTGTTCTTACATCGATACGCGTGCCCATTTCTCCGTGCCACTACTATTATTTCCGTTGCTATTTGATCGAGGTGAGTTTCATAGCCCCACTTTTTACTTGTTTTATATACTTTTGGGGTGAGAACATTGCTTGTTTTAAACGGATGAACATAAGTGTTAAAACTTGATACGTTTGCCTACATGATGTCTAAGTAGCGATATCCCTAGATGCTTTAGCCCACTATCGTGAACCGTTAATTACTTTGTGTAAGCGCGAATGTTATGGATAGATCTATTGGGATTGACCTCCCTATCTAATGTTGGTTGTGTGACCAAATTAGATACACTTACATTTGAGGTCGTTACGAATGCTTTGGGATAGGCATTTGCTCGGGCTCTCACATTATTTGTTCAGTACGGTTAACGCTTCGGTGTCATGAGCTTAGACGTAGGGCAATGTAAACGTATGCTATTTGCTTATAATCTTGTATTTGTTATAAGATTATATGTCGGTTGTCTGGCTAAAATCTTATGGTTCATCACACTATTTAAACTTAAACCTATGAACTCACCAACCTTCGTGTTGACGCTTTAGCAATGTTTTTCTCAGGTATCAAGACGGAGGAGTGACTTGGTTGTGCCATGGGAGATAATAAATTTGTGACTATCAACTGGTGTTTGAGCTTTTACTTATGTTACAGAAAACGCTGATTTAATTTATGTTGTTTGTACAAAAATGCTTCCGAATAATGTTTTATACTTATAATCATTTAAATCAATTAAAACGACTTATTTAAATGTCGTTCTTTATCATTATGTCTTATGATAGTCATGAAAGTCGCACCCCAGTGTATTCACATACTCTGGTAATTTGGGGGTGTGACAGATTGGTATCAGAGCCATGGTTATAGAGAACTAGGTTACTTTTATAAAAAAATATTTTTACAAATGTTTTGGTCAAAAATGAATTTTTATGAAAAGATTAATGCTAGACTATAACCGTTTCCGTATCTCCATGGGCCACTTCACTCCACGTCTTCGATACAAGTAAGTTGTGACTTGAAATAGTTTATGAATTTTGCCGTGCTAAGTTTTGGACTTGAATGCTACGTGTTATTAGCATTAAGTGTTCCCTTTCCTTATTTGAATGATCTCTATGTACGATGTACTTATAGGAATGTGTACTAAAACGATTTTTATGTTGAAATAAAATACTCGACATCCTTGTATGGATTATTATACTACTTAAATGGTTTGTGCCATATTTATTTGGTGTGTGTCATATTTATTTGGTTTGTGCCATATTTAAATGGTTTGTGCCATATTTAAATGGTTTGTGCCATACTCATTTGGTTTGTGCCATATTTATTTGGTTTGTGCCATATTTAAATGGTTTGTGCCATATTTATTTGGTTTGTGCCATATTTAAATGGTTTGTACCATACTCATTTGGTTTGTGCCATATTTATTTGGTTTGTGCCATATTTAAATGGTTTGTGCCATACTCATTTGGTTTGTGCCATATTTATTTGGTTTGTGCCATATTTAAATGGTTTGTGCCATATTTATTTGGTTTATGCCATAGTTATTTGGTTTGTGCCATATTTAAATGGTTTGTGCCATATTTATTTGGTTTGTGCCATTTTTTTTTTGGATTGTGCCATACGCATATTTTGGGATTAAACGTACGCATATTTATGCCCTCACATATTTTAAATAGTCCCCGGGACTATTATCAAATATCGAAACGTTTGTGTGTTTCATATCACTATAAGCCGAATTAAAAGTACCGCCACGATTCCTAGAACGAAAAACTATATGAATATATTTACTTACCATGTGTTTGGTAGTATGTTAAATTGTAGTAATACTTGAATCAAGCGGTGCTATTATAAAAGTCGAGAGGAGCAACTATTTATTGGGTCCAGTAAATTGTTACTCCACTAAAAATTTATAATAGACTCGGTTGAGAAAAGTGACCTACATTAATTAACAGTTTGGAATGTGAGATTGAATGCGTAAATTTTCATAACGAATTATTGTTTCGCTCATTTTGAGCACGACCGAGGAGCGACGTCGCCGTCTCTGTTTATAAACAACATATGACGATAAAACATTGTATACAAGTATTACTTCTGTAATGCTCCGAAAAGTACTATAATTCAAAGATCAAGTAATATTTCACCATATGATGACTATCCATAAATACGCCGATGCGTAAGTCAAATGGTTACCGAAGAAAAATTTCGTTTGGGATAAATTATGCAAAGACGAATATTAAAAGTTCTAGTCCATTGTTTGCTACTAAATTACCATGAATTTACTATAACATTAAGATGTCAATATAAGCACTAAGACTAAGGGGAAGAACCTAAGAACGTGAAGATCATTCAAGTTTCTAAATCAAAGGGACCATCACGTATCGTGAAGTTGAGAGCTCTAGATTGAAACATGGCCACCATTTGGAGGTTTTAATTTCGAAATGACTGATGATAAGTCGTGAGTGAACCCAAAACCAATACAAATCATTAAAACTGTTAAGAGGTATACCGATGCTTGGCAAGGTCTCAAGGTTGTTCTTGTTTGATTGGGTTGCGAGACTAAGTTAAGAATCGTTACACCACTTAGGGTTTTTGATGGGTCTTCTTGAGGAGGAGTAACACTCATGAATCTACATGTTGCGTGATAAGTTTGATTGTTAAGTTATAACATAATTAATGAACTTTATGTGAGTAATTCCTAAAAACAAGTAAAACGCAAAACGAGAACAAAATAACTAAAATATTTGAGATGTAATCAAGCTCAGAGAAGTTCTTGTGATAGAATTGAGTTATTGATTTGTTTAAATCGATTGAACCATTTTTTTCAGTAAGTACAAATTATTGAAAGTATGCGAACTACCAACGCTAAGTTAAGGAAAGATCAAAGTGTGAACAATAACTAGTATGGACTATGTTATAGACGTAAGTCGACTAAACTTCAAAGATATACTTGCTCATCCGAGTTAAAAGTAGCGAACATTTAACAAGAAAATTTCCTAAAATGAATAACCCAATTCTATGAAAGGTTAAATATTGTGTAAGGATAATTGTATTTATCCATCCATGGGAAAGGTACAAACATGAGTACGTGGAAGAGCACGTTAGAAGACTCAAACTTTTCGCAATCACCTATGATTCCTATTTAAGGACTACTTGGACATTTAAGTAGGCCTATGGAACGATTATACAAGAACTTAACAAAAATAATGTGTTTTATTGAGACTAAAAAGGGCCATTCACTTGTTTGAATGCGAACTTGTTCTATAAGCTTCAAAACTATGTATGAAACATGATTCAAGAATGAAATATAAGACTCTTTATAATATGATCTCTCGATAATTGTATTAAAATAATTGTGAGAAAAGCTCAGTCAAATTTGAGCGATTGTTCAATTGATCACCGTGAAAGAACTAGCAAGAATATACATCGTTTGTTCGTTAATTGTACACAAAACATTTGAAATAACGGAACAAAGATGCAAAAATATAAAAGAGGTCATCTCTTGTCAACGCCAAAATGCCATTAGGGCCGTTGATGCGTTTGAGGCTAGTATCCGCATGGTCGACCGAACCATGGATCCTAGTGTTTACTAAAAAGCTAAGGAAATGAGTGTTGCACCGGTTAGCACTTTTGGATCTCGAAAAACCCTTTTGAAAACTCAATCAATGTTTTACACAGAGTGTCATTCGAGAAGGATGCACCGGAAATCTTCAAGTACCAACCCAAGGGTTTCTACCCTCGTCATGGATAGAGTGTGGAAATCCATGTATTATTGATTTCTTTACTTTCATGCAAATTAAGTGACTTGACGTCCGTCGATGTTACCACCAACAAAACTTAATTATGTCACCGTATTCCAAGTTTTAATTTAATTGTGTTGTCTTATCTTTGAAATATTTCCATTACATAACCAGTACCGAAATCTTCAGTTTGGAGAAAAATTTACCCAAAAAAATTTTACTTATTAAAAAGTTTGTACAATATTTTTTTTTGTGTCAAGAAAACTGTATCGATTAAATTTTAGCTAAAATATTTTTATAAAATATTTTTAAAACATTATGAAAAACTTTTTACTATAAGAAATCACCACCGAGAACTTTACTAGTGGGAAAGAAACAATCGTGATAGGGTAATTTGGAAAAATTAGTAAAGGTATTACTAATAAGTCGGAATTAATAATGAACAATTTTGGTAAGGAATACCATGTGAAGTGTTGGAAAAATTTAGTTTACGAACAACTTGATGTGGAAAACGTAAACAATTGATGAGTATGATGAGAACTAGTACGAACAATTACGACAAACAATTTGTTATTTTTGGAAGTGAACAATAATAACGACTAGAATGAACTATGAACTATCAATATATAATCTACAACCTCAAATAAATAATTGATGAAGAAAAGGAGGATGCAACCGTTGGACCTGAGACGTACGTAACCTGATCAACTACGTATGATTGTGGTCGAACGCGAGCATGCTCATAGTAATCACCATGGAACGAGATATATTAGTAGTATTCTGAACATATTCAAGTTTTGATTTAATTTTCAAATAAATTATCATGTTTTATAAACGTCAAATATTCCGATACTGTCATCTGAATTAGAAAACGTTGCATACGCCTTGGAAGCAAATTTTTCTTTCGTCCATTCTTTCGCTACTACGTCGTACGGGCTCGTGTGAGACGCGGAGAATATTACGAGGGCCACCAAAGGAAATCAATGAGACTCTACGACAAGTAAACTCAAAATAGACTTGAGTGGAGATAAACCTAACGAAGCGACAAACCATGGATATTGATGTTGAGGACGAAACACCTCTTGAGTAAAACTCAATTTAACGGGTATCGAGACCCCACTATATTTTGAATCAAAATATAGAAGCAATTTGGTCGAGATGAGCATGATCTTTTTCCAAGGGAAGGAACGAGAAGGATTTAATAGTGAGAGTACTCGACATATACCACTCATTCTCCTACCATATGAGAAAATGATTTAAAATAGTTTACTAACGAGATTGTACAAGAAGGAAATGCTCTATAGGCGAAATGAAATTTTCAACCACCACGAGTCGTGATGATCGTTTATTTTAGGCTTTGGAAAAAAAAAAACCGATTCAAGAAACTTTGACATATGTATTACTTACCGCTACCAAGTACACGATCAATGTGAACAATAATAACCAAGCTGTGGAAAACGAGTTTCAAACCTGTGCTATTATCCTAAGTGGATTTGGAATATTCATCCATAGTTGAAAGGATACTAGTGTAACTATAGTCGTATAACATGGTTTGAGACCTTATGAGGGTAGAAAGTATTGTTAAACGTGATCTATATGGAAGATGAAAACACACAACTCATTAGATTTAAAACAATACGCGAGATGACGAGGAAAGTATTGACGTAAAATATCACTTAACAAAACCAATATTGTCGAGGAAAGTCGACATGCAAAGAAAAGAACAACTGCTAAAAACCATTGAGGGACAACATATGTTCGTGTACGCTTGGAATAAACTTTTATTCGATCAAAAGTTAAAGTAGTTACAATAAATTTAACTTTATGAAGAAACTATGGGAAGCGCAAACTTCGAACAACCGCAAGCAAAGTTGTACAAACATACAAATATTCAATAGTTCTTACTCTTTTGATTCGTCTGACGACATGGACATTTGAGTTTCAGGAGAAACTCAGTTTAACGGGTATCGAATGTAACAATCGCAAATTTTTGACTTGTTTAATTGATTTAAATCTGATTTAGCGGGTTAGACTTGTACGTCTATTGAATTTCCCCGTTTTATGTGAAATGTGTACGTGCCTAATTGACGTTAAACGAAGATTACTATTGCGAGACTAGCTATACTTTATTTATTTATTTATTTTCACTTGTGAGCATTCGAGGCATGAACAAATGACACGCTAATAATTTTTCCCCGCACAAGTCGGAAAACACATGTCCATAATACGTATAGACATTCGTGATATAAATTTTTGTTATTTATCCTCTTAAATCATGACTTTGCCGAATAATTATCTTCCTTTTTCAACGTTATTATTTTCCTTTCAAACAAATATAACTAATCCATCACCAAAAGAGTGCCTGGTGACCTCCTTTCCTTGCTCAAAAGAAATGTTTTCCCAAAATCACTTATAGCCAACACATTTGCCGAGCTCCCCAGCCTCTTGTCCCCATCTTTGATCCCATTCTTGAACAATCTAAATACTAAGTGCCAACACACATCCCACCTTTTTTTAAAATAGGTACTTCCTAGCCTATGTGAATAAGAGTCCCTAGGTCAAGTACTCCCACTTTCATAATATTTAACTAGCATCCTACTTCCCCTCTCTCCCACAAATTACGAATATCACTCTCTGCCCTCTTCACTTACATGTTTCTTTCAAGATAAAAACCATAATTTCCTCTTGATAAACTTAGCAGATAACAAACCTTAAGAAAACTCTAAGTGCCTAAGGTTGTGTTCATATATTTTGGGTAGACCCTCCTGTTGAGACGAGGTGAGCAAGGTTGGCGTTGTAAGCTAGAACAGTTGGTTTTGATGTGAGTTCGCTAGTGACGCTCATGGGTTTTTGGTTATCGAGGTCGGTTTAGATATCGCAACTACACACTCTCCTCCTGTAAGTCTCACAATGTTACTCACTTTCTTTTCGCGCCTTAGAACATAGACATGTGCTTGTGTAAAACCAAAAAGAACTTTTGTAAACATTAAACCTGGTTTATCAAACAATAGCTGGCGGGGTTGTAAGTGTGAGTGCTCGTGCTCACTGTAGCGTGAAGCAAGCCTAGCACGAGAGAACCTTTAGACCAGACCTTACATTGAGGCACTTGGCTATCACGATTAACCTGATGAACATTTAACGACACCCCTTTAGCATAGCATACAGAGAGAACTTAAACCAAACAAAAGTCAGTGTCTACATTGTTTAAAGATAAGTTACAAGGTCATGATTTTATGTGGTACTTTATAACCAGCTGCTACCAAATGTCAATCTTTGAATCACGTCGAGTCGTGATAGGCTATGTCGACAAAGTGTGGAGTGTCACATAGAAGATAGTAACGTGTGTTCTTGAGTGCGTGTTTAGTGCTGGTGTATATGTATGTGGTATATTAGGGGACTTAAATCTGGATTTCATGAAAGAAAAATGTGCATGCTTGTGTTGCGATGTATCACATTTTCTTTACTACGTTATGTGCAATGTGGATGTATAATAATAGTAAGACAAACCCTCTGTTGGAATAGATGTGTGTTAATGTTGTCAGAACCTAGAAATCAAGTATGGGCTGTACAGGTTGTGTGGACAGGGTAGTAACGTATACACATAACCACAGTAAACTCGTAACTTCGCCCTTTAACGAGGTATTTGTAGTCATAGTAATCTGTGTAAAACGTACTGCTCATGTTTAGCTGCTGTGAAACGCAAGTTTAGACGCTAGTTAAACCATGATAGACTTCGAGTAAACAACGGGATTGGGAACTTATAAAACTCACACTACTACCTTTCCATAGAAACAAAAACCATCTAAATCAGACACTTAATGAACAAGTGGCGACCATTAGAACTTGAAGCTGTGGGGCGTGAATATGAACTAAAAACCAATCATTTAACGTAAATGTCTATTGACCTTGTGAATCAGTTTAAAGACTAACGATACATCCATCTCTTTTGAATCGCTTTGTACGAACATCATTCTTTACATACAAACAAGAGAGGGTAATCTGTAATCATTTTTGGGTGAGTTTATGCGAGTGTGTATACGAGTTGCATTAACAAGTCATGGGTTCCTGCTATTACAATATAGTGTGCATGCGTGTAGTTCTTACTACCACTTTGTCAAATGAATGGGTGTGATTTCACATGTGTGTATGAAACTATAGAACATGAAATGAGTACGATGTAGCGTGTGTGTGTGTGTTTGTGTGTGTGTCTAAACTACGGGAAACAAGAAAAACAACACCCTTTTTTTTGTGATACTAGTGAGTGAATATAGAATAGGGAAAAAGACCAATTTGGTCAAAATCACATCTCCAAAGTAAAATCATGGTCAAGTTTCTTGATGGGGACAAATTTAGTCATACACAAGTGCACAAGTGCACAACTCCATCCAATTACCGCCACGTGTCCACCTGACACAATATATCAAAATAGTAAATTACTAAAATGCCCTTTCTCTTTCTCTTTTCTTCTTTCTTCTTTGTTCTTTCTTCTGTCCACATCATAACATCAAATCCCACACCAACACACACCAATTGATAATCAATTGGGTTTAATGCGAAGTCGCTGCGGTGGAGTTGGTAGGCGGTGTAGCTACGATTCTGACGGGGTCAAGAAATCAATCGGCTCTTAGGTAATCATTACATTCGATTTGTGAAATTTATTTTCTATTACATTTTAATGATTTTAAATGATACTGGGTAATAATTTTAGGGTTTTCAATATGATTTGGGTATTTCTTGATTTTTTTCTGGTTTTTGATATGGGTTTTTAAAATTATGAATTGGGCAAAAGAAAGCTTTCCAAATTCTCACCAGTCGGTCGGGTTGAGAAATGGGTTTTTAAAAAATTATGAATTAGGGTTTTCAATATTAATTTTTTTCTGGTTTTTGATATGGTTTTTGATATGGTTTTTGATATGGGTTTTTAAAAATGATAGTGGGTAATAATTTTAGGGTTTTCAATAATTTTAGGGTTTTCATCTCACATAAGTATGACATCTTTTTTGGATTAACTTTTATGTTGGAATAAAGGTAGTGGTGGAACATCAGTCGGTCGGGTTGAGAAAAATGGTTTGAAATGGGCTTATAAGTTCAAAACGGGTGATTTAGTACTTCTGTATCTGTATTTTAAAGTAAGATGTGGATTTTATCTCTGGCGATTTGTTGTGCATTTTTAGTTGAGAAATGAATAGCGAAAGCTATATTCAGCTCACAATTACTTCTGCATTCGATTTCCTTTTTTCTATTTATTTTTGACACTTCATCCCTTGACGAAGTTATTAACATACCATAGTGACGCAAGGCTCTAAGCGCCTCCATTTGTTTTAATACTGTGACGCTTCCCACGTACACGCATATTTATCATTTTCACTTCATTGTACTTGCTGCTAATTTAAAGACAACTATGTGACACGCAGTGATTCTTTAATGAGGTTAACTACACGAGATAAATAGTTCTAATTGCCACTTGATTGATTACAAATAGGATTGCATGAACATCTACCACCATTTCCAAACAGACAAAGAAAAGCAACACTGTCTTGGGACTGACTGCTGAATCATGCTAATTGCATAAGATTATATATTGCTGAGATGTATCCTATAAATATGAAAGAAACTGAATTTTCAGGACCAAATTCTTCATAAGATTCAGCATAACGCGTCATTATTTCATATGTTTTCAACTGCTCCACCACCACGGCGCAACTACTCCACCACCACGGCGCAACTGCTCCACCGCTACTGCTCCACTGCCACTGCTCAACTGCTCCACAGATATGCTCAACTTTTCCGTACAACCTTACGTAAACAGGAAGCACCCAAAATTTTAGCTATTAAAACCCTTCCAACCCTTGATTACTACAAATAATATTAAAAGTTGTGGTTTAAAATATGGAAGTGCGGGGAATCGAACCCCGTGCCTCTCGCATGCAAAGCGAGCGCTCTACCATTTGAGCTACACTCCCAATTTACAGTCAGTATAGTTAACAAAAATAGGGGGACAATCAACAAAAACAGGGGGAACCATAATAATAAGCTGCAATTGACATAAACGAACCTGAGAATCCGTTTGAGCAGAATAACCTGCAATTGACAGAATAACCTGTGATCTTGAATTGATCAATGGCTTGGAAAATACCAAAAGAATCCGAAAGTGGTCTACCCGTACTGTAATATATTCAAGATTCAGATTCGGGACATACTCCAAAACTTTTTAACCTGCAACAATTCTTTCAACAGCTTTGCTGCTTCACGTCCAAACATCTGCACGAGTACCACAAAGCAAAATTCTCGGTTCAATTATCAACAAGAGTTATACAACGTATCAAAGAAACTAGGACATGACTACAGGTACACAGGAGAACCGTAATTGAAAAATAAATTAAGCTCAATTTGATTTATTTTTAATTTTTTTAAATGCATATTAACATCTGTAGTGAAAAAAACAGAACCTGGTGATTCTCAGTTCAATAGATATCTAACATTTACATATGTGTGTTAACAATTAACCCACTGCTTAACTGCTCAACCACCCTGCTCAACTGCTCAACCACCGCGCTCAACTGCTCAACCACCCCGCTCAACTGCTCAACCACCCCGCTCGTTTTGTAACAACTTCATAGCTTCTCAATGGTCTGAAACTGCTTTTCTGATTTTATAAGTGTTTCTCTCACACTGATGAGAGTACTAACATGTGCTTTTAACCTCTTGACCCGAATAAGCTCCTCTTCATTGTCTGTTGCACGCTGCCTCTGTCTAGAAGTTTCTTCAACCAAATCAGTAACCCGCTGCCTCATTTCATTCAGAATACAAGTTGTATCAACTGCAAATCGATCCATTACAGCTAAGGTATTCCATGAAAGCATCAAAGACTAAAAAACCGACTTTTTATTGTTTGTCTGAGCATTATGAATCAAGATTACAGAAAACTAAAAAGGATCGTCTTTTTGCAAGTTTCCAAAGCTCAGAACTTGATCTCTGGTTCAAAACGGCCTATATAACTTCTTTGGCTGCTGCGACCACAGCTTCAACAGTGATTCCGTACTCCTTGTAAATCTTTCCTGCTGGTGCACTGGCTCCGAATTTGTCAATACCGATGGCCTTTCCTTTGCTTCCAAAGACTTTCGCCCATCCGAAAGTTGTTGCAGCTTCAATACTGACACAGGCTGTTACACTTGATGGAAGAACACTTTCCTGGTAGTCGGCAGATTGTTCATCAAAAAGCTCCCATGAGACAAAAGATACAACCCTAACGGTTTTCCCTTCCTTTCTGAGTTCATCAGCAGCTTTAGCTACAATTTCTAGCTCAGAACCAGTTCCGATCAAGATAACATCGGGTTTGTTTCCGGTAGAATTGTCGGTTATTGTGTAACCACCCTTTGCGGTTCCTTCAATTGAAGTTCCTTGCAAGTTGGGCAGCTTTTGTCTAGAAAGAGCAAGGACTGAGGGTCGTTTTCGGCTCTCAACTGCGACCTTGTAAGCTCCAGCGGTCTCATTACCGTCGGCTGGTCGGAACATTAAGATGTTGGGCATGGCACGAAAACTGGCTAAATGTTCAATGGGCTGATGGGTGGGACCGTCTTCTCCTAGACCAATGGAGTCGTGGGTCATCACGTAGATGACACCGGCTTCTGATAAAGCTGAGATTCTCATGGCACCTCTCATGTAATCAGTGAAAACAAAGAAGGTAGCACAGTATGGGATGAACCCAGGGCTGTGGAGGGCAATTCCGTTACAGATGGCTCCCATACCGTGTTCACGGACACCAAACCTGACGTTGCGTTCTTCGGGTGTAGCTTTTTGGAAATCACCGTACATTTTCATTAAAGTCATGTTCGATGAGGCAAGATCGGCACTTCCACCAATGAAACCAGGGAGAACCGGTGCCAATGCGTTAAGCATTGTTTGTGAAAGGTTTCTTGTGGCGTCACCAGGAGTTTCCGGTGTGTATGTCTACATAAAAAAAGAAGATAAATTAAGATTTAAACATGCTATTTAAGATACTGCTACTGATGCCACTAAACAAAATACTCACGGGAAGAGCTTTCTCCCATCCGGCAGGCGATACACCATCAGCAATAGACTTCAACTCTGCTGCATCTTCAGCATACTTCTTCTCGTACTCTGCGAATTTAGCATTCCATTCCGCTTCAAGAGCAGCACCCTCAGGAGTGTGGCGGCTCCAGTGTCTGCACAAAGGAAAGTAGAAAATCAAAATCAACAAACACGGGCTCAGAATTACATTAGTTCCAAAAGGTAGTTAGAAATTTTAGGGTTAGAGGTGGCAAGTTAGGGCGGGCTCATTTGGGCCGTTATGCCTCAAACAAGCCAAATGTGTCTTGACACGTGAAAATTAGTCACATTTTTTGTATCATATCTGAAATAATGACTGTTTATAGAAGTAAAAAAACTCGTGTCTCGAGTCACCCTGACCCATTTTCACTGATAAAAGCCCACCCATCACCACCCACCCGTTGCACAGCCTTGCATCACCACCCATGCCAACCCCTCTTAAAACACTCACTCAAGATATAAGCAAACCTAGTTATAAAACGTTAGAAGCTTTAAGTTGTGTTTCTTACGCCTTGACATCATCAGGTACATGGAATGGCTCATAAGGCCATCCAAGGTTTTGTCTGGTTGCATCTACTTCTTTTGCACCCAAAGCTGCTCCGTGGACACTGTATGAGTTGGCCTTGTTTGGTGATCCAAAACCGATTGTTGTTGTCACCTGCAAGTCACCACAAAATCGGAGTAAAGAAGAGATACATAAGTAGTCCAACATAACTGCTTGCAAATTCACCCATCTCACAAACTTGAATACAAAAAGCGCAGAGTGTTTGCTGATGTTTCTGTAAGAAGCTGTTAGAAGCATATGATAGATCCTCAATTTTCAGCTAGTACTTCACTTTTGTTATCAGCATATATATCTTTAGATATGTTAATCATTGTCTGGTCCTATGTGATCTGTAAATCGAGTAGAGGGAATATTTAATCATTAAACTGACCGTTTAGTACTAAATTTAGTATGATCAAGTCTTGTTGAAGTTATACTGCTAACTTTAGTATGATCAAGTCTAGTTACAGTATAATAAGTGATGGTTCGCTCAATCACGTTATTTGATTGAGCCAAGTACCTAATACCCTCTAATAGGTTTGGTCAAAGTACCTATTACCGTCTAATGTCGTCTAACAAAAGCTTAGAAAATCGTTCTTTCATCATTTCAAGCCCTGCAAAAAAAAAAATTAACCAAAAATGATCTTTAGCTTATATAATTATTCATTACTTATTTTCAAGTTTTTTTCCCGGGTAATATAAGGGGTAATCCTTAAATTTGGCTATTTTGTTAAAAAAGATGTGAACCCAAGCTTTATTAGATTGACTACATCTTGAGGCCTAAATCGGATAACCTGTACCGTGCACGTGACTCAGACAGTCAGATCCGTTATAGTACAAACAAAAAATAGAAAGATTGGTCATTCGGTTTTCATAGATTTTACAATCAGATGCCTATATAAAATGGTTTGCTAATCACATACTTCAATATTCAAAAGCATATAGTAATATTAACATCATTTTCATATAGTCATGGTGATATTCATTCGACATATCTATGTGCCCGAAGTCAATGACCTATTGACCGATGCTTTAAAATCACAAAGAAGGACCCTCTTTCTATTATTTACTGATTATACACCTTCAATACTGATTTTAGTTTGTGAATAAAAATGACATATATGGAAATAATGTAACTAGAACGACCGAGAGAATGTACTTGAATCATTTTGTCGAGGTACACAGAGTTGCAGATGAAAATAGTATGAAAATGCAATCATCCATCTTACATATATGTCTATCTTTCCGATTTATGTTTGCAATTCAGAACGTATGACTATGTAAATGGCGATTATGGGAAGTACAAGAAAGAGTTCAGCAAATGCAGCTTCCTTGATAACAATATGGCGCTTAAAGAACATCATTCATAGGGTCACATATTTTCAGATAAAACTAGCAAATTAGGAAAACAAACAATATAGTGCAGATAACAAAAACACTGATTTCACTTGAGCATTTCAACAAACACCTAGTACACATAACAAAAAACACCCAAATTCACACACCAAACATCATAATTAACAAAAACCCCAAATGGGTCATCACTAAACCCTAAATTCACACATCAATAATCATAAAAAAAATTGCAAAAATACCTAACAACAGCTTCTTCTTTGCTCTGAAGCGAATTCAAATCAAGAAAACACTTCTTCAAATCAAGTGGGTCATCAGCAGATTGTCCCAAGAAGGTGAATTCCTTTTGTCACTTTTCTCTTCAATTACATAAAGGAAATGAATTTGTTTATAATGTGATTTCTTGGTTAAGCTCTAGAATTGGATACAAAGGAGAAGAAAGCAGAAGAATGAAGAAGGAAGAAAGAGGAAGAGACAGAGATAATAAAATAAAATTAAGGGTATATTTGTAATTTCAATATTTTAATAATATAATAAATATTGTGTCAGTGAGACACATGGCAATAAAGTAGTGAAGTTGTGCAGTTGTGCAGTTTGTGAAGTGCTCAACATGACCATATTGGTCTCTAGTGGGAAACTTGACCATGATAAGGTTATGAAATGATCAAAATGACCAAATTCGTCTTTTCCCCTATAGAATATGCATACGTATCAAATAAGTAGGGTTTACTTTGTGTAAGAGATGGAGCAGAACCTAGTACTAAGGAAAATATAAACAATGGGAGTCGTAGGGAGTGTGTAGGCGTGTGAGGGTCACAATTTGTGGGACAAGACAAGGTTTAAATTTGGAATATAGAAACACCAAATTGGAAGTAATAGTAAAAGCACCTGGTTACGACAATTACTTTGTCACTTGGCTTTGTTGCCTTATTTTCGACCCAAAGCCCCATTTCACGCCACTATCTAACACACTAAACGAACCTGTTTTAAAAATCTTAAAACATGACCATATTGTCGACCTGGCCTAGTTTTCATATTAACCAATGGCTTATTTTATTTTTATTTTTGGGGTAACAACGAACAACTTATCGACCTATAAAAATGACCTTTCGACTCAAATGAAATAATTGTAATAATGACATTTATATTTTTTAAACTTAAACGCAAGCACATACTAGGATTAAAAAGTTATAAACTCGTTCATGTTGTATCTTTAGCCTAAGTACGAATTACTTTACTTAGGTTACGAGTAACGTGTTCTTACATCGATACGCGTGCCCATTTCTCCGTGCCACTACTATTATTTCCGTTGCTATTTGATCGAGGTGAGTTTCATAGCCCCACTTTTTACTTGTTTTATATACTTTTGGGGTGAGAACATTGCTTGTTTTAAACGGATGAACATAAGTGCTAAAACTTGATACGTTTGCCTACATGATGTCTAAGTAGCGATATCCCTAGATGCTTTAGCCCACTATCGTGAACCGTTAATTACTTTGTGTAAGCGCGAATGTTATGGATAGATCTATTGGGATTGACCTCCCTATCTAATGTTGGTTGTGTGACCAAATTAGATACACTTACATTTGAGGTCGTTACGAATGCTTTGGGATAGGCATTTGCTCGGGCTCTCACATTATTTGTTCAGTACGGTTAACGCTTCGGTGTCATGAGCTTAGACGTAGGGCAATGTAAACGTATGCTATTTGCTTATAATCTTGTATTTGTTATAAGATTATATGTCGGTTGTCTGGCTAAAATCTTATGGTTCATCACACTATTTAAACTTAAACCTATGAACTCACCAACCTTCGTGTTGACGCTTTAGCAATGTTTTTCTCAGGTATCAAGACGGAGGAGTGACTTGGTTGTGCCATGGGAGATAATAAATTTGTGACTATCAACTGGTGTTTGAGCTTTTACTTATGTTACAGAAAACGCTGATTTAATTTATGTTGTTTGTACAAAAATGCTTCCGAATAATGTTTTATACTTATAATCATTTAAATCAATTAAAACGACTTATTTAAATGTCGTTCTTTATCATTATGTCTTATGATAGTGATGAAAGTCGCACCCCAGTGTATTCACATACTATGGTAATTTGGGGGTGTGACAAGTTTTATGAAACCTTTCATAACTAATTGATTGTGCTTAGCTTTTTTAAAAGAGGCTGTTTTTAACCCGTTACCATTCTTGTTCATTTGATCTAATATGGGTTAACCTAGGACTGAGCATCCGTTTAAAATCAAACCTAACCAAAAACCGATTTTAAAAAACACGAATCGAATTAAATCGAGTAAAACCGAAACCAATATGAAATCGAACATAAACAAAAAAGCCGAACTGAATATATAGCTTAGGCGTATTTTTCGTGTTCTTAACCGAAACCGAACCAAATCGAGCAAAACCAACATAAATATACAAAATTGTAAATGATCGATTCGGTCTCGATCGGTTTAATTTTTGATTGATTTTGCTCGGCCAAAGGATAACCATAATCATTTTATCCGTGAATGTTATTGTTAAGTTCAACTATATACTTGGATAGTTGTGAAAGATAAACTACTATATAATAAATTGTAACTTTTGTTTCGAGTATATATTGATTTTAATTAATACCAATTTGAAGCGAATCATGCAAAAATACAATAAGATTTTTTAAGATTTAATTTTATAAATTGTTTCTTTATATTATGTTATGTATAAGTTTATCTTTAAGAAATGTCCTCTTCCAACAAATTTTTTTTATAATTTAGAATAAAATTTTAAAACTATCAACTTCGAATTTTTATATTCCTAAATATACAAAGTCCTTTTATGTTTTGTTGTGTACAATTCAAATAAAATTAATGTGAATTATGTATGATTATTTTAAAGATCATAAAATATGCTGATAATATAAAAAACAAAAACAATTTGATGAGCATTGTTATTCTGCTTAAGAAAATATTTATAGGATATAAATTTTTTTAACCCATATATTTAGCTAAACAATAAAATAATGGTTCAACTTCTAATTTTTTTAGTAATTAATGTACAATTCTTTTAATTTGTTGTCGTGTATAATTTTTATGAAAGTTAATACGGATTTAATAAAATTAATACAAAAACAAAAATATACTAAGTAATATTACAAATATAAAGTCTTTTGATTTGTTATCGTGTACAATTTTCTTTAAAACTAATACAAATTTTACAATATCACTTCTAAAATAAAAATAATCAAACAAATACTTATCAAATAAAAAAGGTAAGCGACAATTAGAAGTAATACCCGTCCATCGGACGGGTTTTGCCACTAGTATATATATATATATATATATATATATATATATATATATATATATATATATATATATATATATATATATATATATATATATATATTGTGGTGACCACTCCTAACATAAAAACAATAAGAACCATTCTTAACCATTAGATCAATAATTAAAGATCATATTTAATATCAATTCAATTACTAATTCTCAATGTCAATTTAGTAAATAAATGAAAACAAAATGACACTTTGTACACATTCTGCCGTTTCAAATTGAAACACACATCCTACGTTGACTTTTAAAGTTTATTCACATATCCCTCTTATTAATTTTCTACACTAACTGATTAATATGGCAGCATTCCTTTTTCCGATACATATCGTTTTTTAGTGACACATATTTTTCTGATATATGTTTTTTATAATGCGTAAATTTTTATGACACATTTTTAGTGGCACTTTAAATGTTTTCATACCTTTAATTCTATGATACATTTATAGCGACACACTAAATTTTTTGACACATTTTTTATGACACGTCTAATCTTTTAATACATTTTTAGTGACACATTAATTATTTTAACAGTTTCGATAACAATGTTTATGACACTTAAATTCATGATACATGTCTAGTTACAATTATTGTGACACGCTACTATTTACTTATATTTTTAATGACATGAGTTTTTTACGACACATGATGGAAGGGACATGCAAATTTTTGTGGCACATTGTTGGTCACAATTTAATTTTTGTGACACACTTAGTTTTCTAACATATTTTAGTGTCACATTAAAATTTTTTATACATTCACACATCTGATTTTAACATATATATAGTGATACGGTAATTCTTTAACCAAATTTAATTGACAATATAAGTTTACCACAATGAATTTTATGATTCATATATAATATTAGCATTCTTAATTAACACTGAATGACAAAATATTAGCAAAAAGTGATTTATAACTAAGGATGGCAACGGGGCGGGTTTGGGGCGGGGCAAGCTCTCCCATCCCCAAACCCGTGTAGATAATTTGGCACCAAACCCGCCCCAAAACCCATCGGGGATCTTATCGGGGTGACCCATCGGGGAAGCGTTGTTGCCCAAACCCGCCCCAAACTTGATAAAATAAGTTGGCCCCAAACCCGCCTCAAAACCAGTCGGGGATCTTATCAGGGCAACTCATCGATACAGGGTTCTCCCTCAAACCTGCCCCTGGCCTATTACTAGCACCTTTCTTACACCATAAATACTATAAGCACAACAATTTTAAATACAAATGGGTTTGAAACAAAGTACCCATACATAGTCTTAATTAAAATCACAATGTAATAATCAAACATTCGAGTATTGGCTTGTGGAGGGAATCGAGGGATATGGAAGAAAAGAACAGTTTTTTTGAGCTCAAGAAAAAAGACGGCTGTTTTTTTTTGGAAGATAAGGGTATTGAGTAGGTTAGGTACCATATACATATAATATACATATAGTATATGAATATATTAATATCTTTATGTTTATAATCGGGTGGGGCGGGTCGGGGGTATGTGGCCCCGTTCATTACCCGTACCCGTATAAAATCCCCGTTTAATAACCCGAAACCCGCCCGAAACCCGTTTATCCATCCCCGCCCCGCCCCAAAATTTTCGGGTTTCGGGTTTCACCGTCGGGTTCGGGTTTTTTTACCATCCCTATTTATAACGTCACTATAAATCATTGACATGGTTTATAAAAGTCACTATAGAAGTTGACGTAGTACATCATCATACTAAACAAATACACACCCAATTAAAATAGACTACGCACATCATCATCGACAAAACTACGACCCTATGCGTACACCAACTCTTATAACAACACTTATATATAAAAAAGCTATGAGTAGGGCCTACTATACATCAACTTCTACACTAACATTAAACAGGGGCATTGTGATCTTAAAGAACAAAAACTAGTAGATACTTGAAAGATTCAAGAAGCTAAAAAGAAAGATTCAAGAAGCCTAAAAAATTAACTTACAATATTAATACACATATGAATCGTCGATCTTAATTTGTATCAAATTAATAGATCAAAATACTAAACAAGAAAGTTGATCCGTAGAAAGAAATGATACGTTATATGTGAATAATCAAATTTGTAATCATGGAATATAGAAATAACCTATATAAAACTAACAAAAAAAACCCCGATCTAAAAACTCGATCATATTGCTTTGACTTTTTCGTCGTCACCGGAAAAGGCCAAATGCTCGTTGTCTTCTTCTTTGCCGGAAAACGAGGTTGGTATTTGATTTTTTTGATCAAGCTTTAGTATAAATGGAATAGAGATGGAGATATACTAGTACATTATTTGAGAAATGTATTTTTATTCACGTGGGAGTGAGACATTAAGTTTAATGAAAAAAATGGTTGCTAAGATCACCAGAATAATTGATAGGATGGTTAAATACCAAGATGCCCTTATATTTTTATTAATAAATTATTTACACATTTATTTTTATTTAATTGCAGATAATAAGAGACGCCACATGTCATAATTTTATAGGTTCTTATCGTTTCTATTTTAAGAATGGTTTTTACTTGAACGCAAATATATATATATATATATATATATATATATATATATATATATATATATATATATATATATATATATATATATATATATATATATATATATATATATATATATATATATATATATATATATATATATATATATATATATATATATATATATATATATATATATATATATATATATATATATATATATATATATATATATGATTGATGTGTAACGTACGTGACGAACTATTGTGACTTATTTGCTAGCGCCTAAACTATACTATTATATTTAGGTTGTTGCTAGAGTTGCTCGCTACTATTTGATCATACTTGTGCGGTTTGAATCGTTGCTTGAGGTGAGTCTATAGATCCCTATTAAACTGATTTATATGTTTAATGTTTTGGGATGTGATAAATGCTTTCGATGCTTGCTTCTAGACGCAAGTAAAACTAGATTTCTGTGAACGTTTTGTAAACACTGTTTATGAGATAGCTTAAGTTGCTTTAGCCGTAGTCCCCACTATCGTGAATCGTTAATTACTCTTCTAGAGTAAGCTCTTATGATATGGATAGATCTATTGAGGGTTGACAACCTCCACTCGGGCATTCTGACGCCGGACGAGTGTATACCATTTGTATGAACGGAGTTATCTTGGCTAGGTACTCTATTGGGGAAAAATTTATATATACAATCTATTGTATGTACTGGATCATTAGTTTCGATGTCACGAGCTTAGCTATCATAAATATTGTGAACACCCAATTTATCCTACACTTGGCACTATACCTCATATAGTTGCATGTGTACATGAAATGAAATCTGAAATCGATTTACTATGAATTTTCTTACTTGAAACCTATATTCTCACCAACTTTATGTTGACTCAATTTAGCATTTATCTTAGGTAATTGATGATGATTCGTATCTGCTGTATGAAGTACTTAGAGTTCGCATGCATTTCAGGGCTATCTTCGGACATTTATATACTTATGCTTTTGAACTGTTATCTCGTTGATGTTTAAAACTTTTATATTCCGCTACGCTATCTATTGAAAACTGAGACCTTTTGTACTTTGATGCTTTTATTAAATTCAACGAGGTATTTTTATAAAACGTCTCATTTAGAGTCGTTCTCTTGTACCTTGAACTATGATACAATGACGTAACAGCCCCCGAGCTTCACCGCTTCCACATATCACATTTTGGGGTATTACAGATTTGGTATCAGAGCCTTGTTTATAGAGACTAGGTTTGCATCTTAGGCCTAGACTATAACCGATGTGGCTACTTGTTACTCTGTATACATATATGTACTACGTAAGATAACACTATAAGTAATATGTAATATATATTATGTAATACTTAATATGTATTATATACATATGCATTTCGCTGATTTGCATACGTCAATTTCTATCCATGATTATTTCATGCATACCCTACAACTGCTCTAACGCGTAAATGGGTGGCAGGATATGTCATCGCATACTATCACGTATCATTTCGATTACATCTATAGTTTGATTTTATTCCAATCACCATTTTCGGTGTTATTTTTAGTATGTAATCGAAACTCTTATTTTATGACTATGTACTTGATATTTTGATTATGAATGGGAATTTAACTTTATGACTTTGATCAGTGACTATCCTTTCTATGTTTGTTGTACTATTAAATTCTGCATTTTATTTTAGCATAAGAAATATATAACGTGTATATTCGTGCTTGAACCTTATTTGCATTGTTGTCTTAACGCAGAGAAACAATGGTGAACACATGTAACGGAATGACTAACGAACAATTGGAAGAACTAATTACACAACGAGTGACCGCTGCATTGGCAAACATTCAAGCTAACAACAACGTGAACCAAGCACCGCCGAACGATGTTGACAACCGACCGCCTAAGACTTGTACTTACAAGGACTTTAGGAGTTGTGACCCCTTGAATTTTAATGGTACTGAAGGAGCTGTTGGGTTAGCTCGTTGGGTTGAAAAGATGGAATTTGTGTTCCGTATAAGTGGATGTACTGTTGAAAATCGAGTGACTTATTCTACTTGTACTTTAGCTGCTGGAGCGTTGACATGGTGGAACACCCATGTGTAGACGGTTGGAGCCGAGGAGGCGTATGGAATGAGTTCGGAGGAACTTAAGAAGTTGTTGACTAAGGAATATTGTCCTCGTAACGAGATTCATAAAATGGAAATTGAACTGTGGAACCTGACCGTGAAGAACAATGACATTGGTGCGTACACCAGGAGGTTCCAAGAGTTGTGTTTGCTATGTCCTGGAATGGTTCCAGATGAAGAAAAGAAGGTTGAGCGCTACATTTGGGGTTTACCTGGTAGATTTCAAGGGAATGTGACATCGTCTGGACCGACAAAAGTTAGTGATGCTATAAGGATGGCTCACAGTCTGATGAACCAAGTTGTTCGATCAAATGCTGGAAATGCCGCAAACAACAAGAGAAAATGGGGGAATAACCAAAGGAACAACCATGGGAACTATCCGAATAAGAGGCACGAAACCGTGAAGGTGTACACTGCTGGTACTGGGGAAAAGGGAGTATACAATGGGACGTTACCTTTGTACAACCGATGCAAGCGTCACCATAATGGACAGTGTAATGTGCAATGTCACAACTGCAAGAAAACTAGACACATTGCTAGAGACTGTAAGTCACCACCCAACCCGAAAGCCAACGTCACTTGTTTTGAATGTCAGCAAAAGGGACACTACAACAATGAGTGCCCAAAGAAAAAGAATAAGGACCAAGGAAAGACTGCTAAGGCTGGGGAAGCTCGTGGAAGGGTCTATGTGATAGGAGGAGGAGAAGCGCAACAAAACCCTGACGTCGTTACGGGTACATTCCTTCTCAATGGTTGTTATGCTTCAATTTTATTTGATACTAGAGCCGATAGGAGTTTTGTGTCGGCTGTTTTTAGTGTTTTACTTGATGTGACCCCCTCGCCCTTAGACACTAAGTACACTATTGAGTTAGCTAATGAAAAGTTGATAGAAGCCGACACTATACTTCGCGGATGCACTTTAAATTTTCTAGGTCATCCTTTCGTAATAGACCTTATGCCTGTTGAGTTAGGGAGTTTTGACGTGATTATCAGAATGGATTGGTTGACGAGATATCATGCTACCATTGTATGTGACGAGAAGATCGTTCGCTTACCATTTGGCGATGGAGTTTTGGAAGTACAAGGGGATACAAGTAACGGAAAAGGAAAGTCACGACTGAACATTATCTCGTGTATCAAGGCTCAGAAGTTTTTGTCGGAAGGTTGCCACGTATTTTTAGACTGTGTTACTGAAAAGCAGACGGAAGAAAAACGGTTGGAAGATGTACCTATCGTACGGGATTTTCCGGGGGTCTTTCCTGAAGATTTGCCTGGATTACCGCCGGCCAGACAAGTTGAATTCCAGATCGATTTAATACCGGGAGCTGCACCTGTTGCTCGAGCGCCTTACCGTTTAGCACAGTCGGAAATGCAAGAACTAGCGACGCAACTACAAGAGTTGACTGATAGAGGATTCATAAGACCGAGTTCTTCACCTTGGGGAGCTCTAGTCTTATTTGTAAAGAAGAAGGATGAAAGTTTTCGAATGTGTATCGACTATCGTGAGTTGAACAAACTTACCATCAAGAACCGTTATCCGTTACCTAGGATTGATGATCTGTTTGATCAGTTGCAAGGATCGAGCGTTTACTCGAAGATTGACCTTAGGTCTGGTTATCACCAATTGAGAGTCCGTGAGGAAGATGTTGCAAACACTGCTTTTAGGACTAGGTATGGACACTATAAGTTCCAAGTGATGCCATTCGGTTTGACAAACGTACCTGCTGTGTTTATGGACCTCATGAACCGGGTGTGTAAACCGTATTTGGACAAGTTTGTCATTGTGTTCATCGATGACATACTGATTTACTCAAGGAATGAGAAAGAACATGAGGAACACCTTAAGATAATATTGGAATTGCTTAAGAAGGAGGAATTGTACGCTAAGTTCTCGAAGTGTGATTTTTGGTTGCCAAGAGTACAATTTCTAGGTCACGTTATTGATAGCAAGGGGATTCATGTTGATCCCGCCAAGATTGAATCAATTAGGGAGTGGACTGCTCCTACGACACCGACTGAAATTCGCCAATTCTTAGGACTCGCTGGATATTACCGAAGGTTAATCAAGGGATTCTCGAAGATCGCGAAAGCATTAACGAAGTTGACTTAAAAGAAGGTGAAATACGAATGGGGAGATAAAGAGGAATTAGCATTCCAGAAGTTGAAACAGATGTTGTGTAGCGCGCCTATTCTATCGTTACCAGAAGGATCGGAAGACTTTGTGGTCTACTGTGACGCATCAGCAAAAGGATTGGGAGTTGTGTTGATGCAAAGGAAGAAAGTTATCGCCTACGCGTCTCGTCAATCGAAAACACACGAGAAAAACTACACTACGCACGACTTGGAGCTAGGAGCGGTGGTATTTTCCTTGAAATTGTGAGACGCTACTTGTATGGAACCAGGTGTGTCGTCTATACCTATCACAAGATTTTGCAACATATTCTTGACCAGAAGGAACTGAACATGAGATAACGTCGATGGATCGAGTTGCTCAGCGATTATGACTGTGAAATTCGCTACCACCCTGGAAAGGCCAATGTAGTGGCGGATGCGCTAAGTAGAAAGGAACAATTGATGACACGTAGAGTTAGATCGTTAGCTATGATTATCAATTCGAACTTACCTGTGCAAATTCATGAAGCACAAACCGAAGCCCTTAAGCCTGAACATGTTGAAGCTGAGAAATTAGGAGGAATGGTTACTAAGAAATTGGGGACTAGCACGAATGGAACGCTATGTCTGAATGGTAGAAGTTGGTTACCACGGTTTGGAGGACTAAGGGACGTGATTATGCATGAGTCGCATAAATCTAAGTATTCGATTCACCTAGGATCTGACAAAATGTATCAGGATATGAAGAAGCTATATTGGTGGCCAAATATGAAAGCTGAAATCGCTACTTATGTAGGGAAGTGTCTGACTTGTGCTAGAGTGAAAACAGAACACCAAAAACCATCTGGATTGTTGGTTCAACCTATAATTCCTATGTGGAAATGGGAAAACATAACCATGGATTTCATAACTAAGCTACCTAAAATGACAAACCGATACGACATAATTTGGGTAATTGTGGATCGACTTACGAAATCTGCACACTTTTTGGCTATGAAGGAAGATGATTCAATGGATAAGCTTATGAGACTTTACTTGAAGGAAGTAGTCGCAAAACATGGGATACCGATCTCGATAATTTCCGATAGAGACGGTAGATTCACTTCAGAGTTCTAGAAATCACTTCAGAAAGCGTTGGGTACGCAATTGGACATGAGTACTGGTTATCACCCACAGATTGACGGACAGAGTGAGAGAACTATTCAAACGCTGGAGTACATGTTGCGTGCTTGCGTGCTTGACTTTGGGAAGCAATGGGACAGACATTTGCCTCTAGTAGAATTCTCTTACAACAATAGTTATCATACCAGTATTAAGGCTGCACCGTTTGAAGCGTTGTATGGTCGTAAATGTCGCTCGCCTGTGTGTTGGAGTGAGGTTGGGGATAGTCAACTCACTGGCCCTGAACTCGTTCGTGAAAAAACTGAGAAGATTGTTCAAATCAAGAGCCGAATCCAAGCAGCCCGGGATCGTCAAAAGAGTTACGCCGACGTTCGACGTAAGCCTCTCGAATTTCAAGTGGGAGACAAAGTGATGCTAAAAGTATCGCCTTGGAAAGGCTTGGTACGTCTTGAAAAGCGAGGAAAGCTGAACCCCCGTTATATTGGACCTTTCAAAATTATGGCAAAGGTTGGAACCGTAGCCTATCGTCTCGAACTACCACAAGCATTGAGCCGTGTGCACAACACTTTTCATGTATCGAACTTGAAGAAGTGCCTTTCTGATGAGACACTCGTTATACCGTTGGAGGAACTCCGAATCGACGACAAGATGCAATTTGTCGAAGAACCTGTTGAAATCATGGACCGTGAGGTTAAACGATTGAAGCGGAGTCGTATTCCGATCATCAAGGTGAGGTGGAATTCTAAACGTGGACCTGAATTCACTTGGGAGCGTGAGGATCAATTTCTCAAGAAATATCCGTAACTCTTTTACAACTCTAGAGCCCGTGACACTCCTAAGCTTTGAGGACAAAGCTTCTCTATCAAGGGGATGATGTAACACCGGGTAATTTTCCTACTTTGTAAAATGACTATTTTACCCTTTGACTTTTTATTTAGTCAAGTATGTGATTTAACTGTGTTGGAACCGGGAAGTTATCCCGCGTTTTCTGAAAAACTGTTTGATGACGAGTAATGACTTGACACTGTGCTCAGTCATTATTCTGAACACTTTTTGTGAATCTGACCAAAATGCTGAGACGGTCAATGAATTGACGATAATCCGTGAGATTATTCATTGTCTGTGAATTATGTGCTTAACTGTTTAGTTTTTAATAGCGTGATCGTTATTTTCATGAACAGCGTATTTAAATTATTCTGTATATGTATATATGCATGTATTTTAGTATTTTTGCTATTTATAGTAATAAATCGTACTTTTTGTGAATATTTAATTAACGTATCGCGTTTTCGTATTTCACGGCGTTTTTACGTTTAACCGTCGTTAGCGTGCATAAAATACTTTATAAATTATAAAATATCAGTTTTCGTCGAATAATCATAAATTTAATATATTACGTCAAATTTTTAAGTTTTACGTAATTTTAAACTTAACTATATACTTTTCGACATTTACCTAAAACTAATTAACCTTTTTACCTTAAACCTTCTAACTAGTTACCATAGTAAAAATTTTGAATTATTTACCCATGTGGGACCCCCCCCCCCCCCCATAACCGGCCAAACTACACCATCACATGGAAGATAAACCAAAATCTTACACTTTGCTATATTAAGCTTAACTTACACCTCCTACATGTTTTTAACCTTATACCACAAGTATACTTCACATTATTTACACTTATTCATTTCACTAAAAAAACACACATCTCTCCTTCTCTCTCTAAAACACACGGCACAAACACAAACCAAATCCACCATTGTTGATTTCTTAAAGCTCCATTTTAAGAACATTTAGCACAAAACAAATACATCCTAGGGTTTATACAAGCCTAAGGAAGAATGGGTTTTCTTGGTTTGTCGATTTGAGAAGTTTTTGGTTGAAGTTTATAGAAGTTGGGTTTTGTTGATTTTTAGTTGATTAGAGCGTAGATCGGGTTATCGTGGTTAGGTAGAATCGTTACTCAAGGTTATTTCTTGAACCTTTTTCGACTCTTTCTTTTTCATGCATAATCTTTGAAGATCTATGCATGCATGTTACTCATCAACTATTTTCTTGAAATAAAAGGATAAAAATTATTTTTGGTCATGAAATATTTTAGATCTATGAAAATTATGTGGATCTATTAGATCCATGCATGAAAATGTTTTAATTAAAAGACTTGTAAAATATAAAAATGTATATTTTTAGATTTATGGACTGGAGGATAAATATTATATTTTGAGTGTGTTTATGAATAATTGAAGGGAACTAGTAGTGTTACTACTAGTGGGACGCTTGAAAATGGTCGAAAACGAGTTTTTTACGAAAAATATATATTCTGTCCGATTTTTATAAGAGGCATAGAGGGTCGTAAAAATTATTTTGACACTAGTTTACTACGATATTATGAAAATATAAGTTATTACCTTCGTTTCGATATATTATGGGCTAAAAACGGAGTAAAAGTGAGTAAGATATGGTCGTTTAAATTTCGTTGTCGGAAAACTTAATCTTTGTGAAAAACACTATAATGTACTTGCTGTCTAGATTTTTAAAGTGGTCGAAACGATGTTTTCGAGTTAAACCGAGTTGTTTTAAGTGTCGAAATGGGTACTAAATGTTGTATATGAATGTTGGGATCGTTTTGTAAAAGGGTATAAGAGCGAAATGTGAATACTTGGTTCATTGTTAAAAGTTTGAGCGTTAAAAGTGGAAATTGGTACTATTGCGGGGAAAATGACTTGTTGAAATATTGTGAT
Organism: Glebionis coronaria; assembly: GCA_025667525.1. Classification (NCBI taxonomy): domain Eukaryota; kingdom Viridiplantae; phylum Streptophyta; class Magnoliopsida; order Asterales; family Asteraceae; genus Glebionis; species Glebionis coronaria. The sequence continues at coordinate 553,416,823 of CM046874.1, forward strand.
TGAGAAGTGTTGAAATTAGGGATATTAGGACAAAATTTGGGTACTTACTAAAAATGGCAAATTTTAAGATGACGCCGAAAGGCTGCCAAATTTTCGTTAGAAATTGTGTCGGAAAATTTATTAAGATAAATTTAGGTAAAATAAAATTTACGCCGAAAGGCTGTCGAAATTTCTTCGAGTCAAAAATAAATATTTTTGTCTAAGTATATATATACTATAATGCTTATAACGATATGATATCTACAAGTCACGATTTTAACTACAAAACAATATATATATATATATATATATATATATATATATATATATATATATATATATATATATATATATATATATATATATATATATATATATATATATATATATATATATATATATATATATATATATATATATATATATATATATATATATATAGTTAGGTTAACGTGGTGTACCTCTTTAAAATTGTTAAAATGAAAAGTATTATGAACCATTGGATTTAATTAGTTAGTATTAAATGCAATTAATAATAGATGAATTGTATTAATGTAACTAATATATGATGAAAGGACAATTAATAAATAAACCTAGAATTAATTTTCATTTAACCAATAGTATTTAATGTTTTAAACAATATTTAATTTCATTCAACCAAACTTATAGATAATAACGGTTTTCTTGATACATCTTCATATTTTTTCTTTTTTTATACATTTGTATTCTTTATAATAGGTAAACTTGATACATAAAAAGGTTTTGATACATTATGCCTAAATAATATTCTTTACAAGTAAACTACTACATATCCAATATATTACAACATAATAAGATGATACATCAACAAGAAAATAGAGGTACATATCTATCAACTCATGTAAAAAATAGATACAATTCATGTCACATCCAAAATTACAAATATGATGGTACATATTTAACATTTAACTCGTACACAACCTAAACAAATAAAAAACCGTTATGTACCTATTGATGTCCGTAACTATAACTTAATATAATATACACAAAATAACTTGTATTGGATTGTATAAATTAATAGGAGATACAACATAAGAAAAAAACTAAAACTCCGAAATAGTTACTAGTACATATTAGTAAAATCTAGTTACTTTTGAAAAAACATAGTAGTGTTTTTTTCAATTAATATCAAGTGTTTCAATTAAAATACAATTAATAAGTGTAATAAATATGGTTAAATTTAATCAATGAAGCCTTTTTTTTATAAATTTCCTAACAAACATAAAAATGCAATAAATTAAAAATTTAATGTTCTTTTAATGAGAATGATGTCATCTTAATTAAACTAGTAAATCTAAAGGTCCAAATTACTTTTTATTTTAACAATTATAAGACACTACACTACTTTAACTAAAATCTCTATATATATATATATATATATGATTGATGAGTAACGTACGTGACGAACTATTCTGACTTATTTGCTAGCGCCTAAACTATAGTATTATATTTAGGTTGTTGCTAGAGTTGCTCGCTACTATTTGATCATACTTGTGCGGTTTGAATCGTTGCTTGAGGTGAGTCTATAGATCCCTATTAAACTGTTTTATATGTTTAATGTTTTGGGATGTGATAAATGCTTTCGATGCTTGTTTCTGGACGCAAGTAAAACTAGATTTCTGTGAACGTTTTGTGAACACTGTTTATGAGATAGCTTAAGTTGCTTTAGCCGTAGTCCTCACTATCGTGAATCGTTAATTACTCTGCTAGAGTAAACTCTTATGATATGGATAGATCTATTGAGGGTTGACAATCTCCACTCGGGCATTCTGACGCCAGACGAGTGTATACCATTTGTGTGAACGGAGTTATCTTGGCTAGGTACTCTATTGGGGCAAAATTTATATATACAATCTATTGTATGTAATGGATCATTAGTTTCGATGTCACGAGCTTAGATATCATAAATATTGTGAACACCCAATTTATCCTACACTTGGCACTATACCTCCTATAGTTGCATGTGTACATGAAATGAAATCTGAAATCGATTTACTATGAATTTTCTTACTTGAAACCTATATTCTCACAAACTTTATGTTGACTCAATTTAGCATTTATCTCAGGTAATTGATGATGATTCGTATCTGCTGTATGAAGTACTTAGAGTCCGCATGCATTTCAGGGCTATCTTCGGACATTTATCTACTTTTGCTATTGAACTGTTATCTCGTTGATGTTTAAAACTTTTATACTCCGCTACACTATCTTTTGAAAACTGAGACCTTTTGTACTTTGATGCTTTTATTAAATTCAACGAGGTTTTTTTTATAAAACGTCTCATTTAGAGTCGTTCTCTTGTACCTTGAACTATGATACAATGACGTAACAGCCCCCGAGCTTCACCGCTTCCGCATATCACATTTTGGAGTGTTACAGATTTGGTATCAGAGCCTTGGTTATAGAGAACTAGGTTTGCATCTTAGGCCTAGACTATAACCGATGTGGCTACTTGTTATTCTGTATACATATTTGTACTACGTAATGTATTACGTAAGATAACACTATAAGTAATATGTAATATATATTATGTAATACGTAATATATATTATATACATATGCATTTCGCTGATTTGCATACTTCAATTTCCATACATGATTATTTCATGCATACCCTACAACTGCTCTAACGCGTGAATGGGTGGCAGGATATGTCATCGCATACTATCAGGTATCATTTCGATTACATCTATAGTTTGATTTTATTCCAATCACCATTTTCGGTGTTATTTTTGGTATGTAATCGAAACTCTTATTTTATGACTATGTACTTGATATTTTGATTATGAATGGGAATTTAACTTTATGACTTTGATCAGTGACTATCCTTTCTATGTTTGTTGTACTGTTAAATTCTGCTTTTTATTTTAGCATAAGAAATATGTAACGTGTATATTCGTGCTTGAACCTTATTTGCATTGTTATCTTAACGCAGAGAAACAATGGTGAACTCATGTAACGGAATGACCGATGAACAATTGGAAGAACTAATTACACAACGAGTGACCTCTGTATTGGCAAACATTCAAGCTAACAACAACGTGAACCAAGCACCGCCGAACGATGTTGACAACCGACCGTCTAAGCCGTGTACTTACAAGGACTTTAGGAGTTGTGACCCCTTGAATTTTAATGGTACTGAAGGAGCTGTTGGGTTAGCTCGTTGGGTTGAAAAGATGGAATCTATGTTCCGTGTCAGTGGATGTACTGTTGAAAACCGAGTGACTTATTCTACTTGTACTTTAGCTGCTGGAGCGTTGACATGGTGGAACACCCATGTGCAGACGGTTGGAGCCGAGGAGGCGTATGAAATGAGTTGGGAGGAACTTAAGAAGTTGTTGACTAAGGAATATTGTCCTCGTAATGAGATTCAGAAAATGGAAATTGAACTGTGGAACCTGACCGTGAAGAACGATGACATTGGTGTGTACACTAGGAGGTTCCAAGAGTTGTGTTTGCTATGTCCTGTAATGGTTCCAGATGAAGAAAAGAAGGTTGAGCGCTACATTTGGGGTTTACCTGGTAGAGTTCAAGGGAATGTGACATCGTCTGGACCGACAAAAGTTAGTGATGCTATAAGGATGGCTCACAGTCTGATGGACCAAGTTGTTCGAGAAAATGTTGGAAATGCCGCGGACAACAAGAGAAAATGGGGGAATAACCAAAGGAACTACCATGGGAACTATCCGAATAAGAGGCAAGAAATCGTGAAGGCGTACACTGCTGGTAGTCCCCACTATCGTGAATCGTTAATTACTCTGCTAGAGTAAGCTCTTATGATATGGATAGATCTATTGAGGGTTGACAACCTCCACTCGGGCATTCTGACGCCGGACGAGTGTATACCATTTGTGTGAACGGAGTTATCTTGGCTAGGTACTCTATTGGGGTAAAATTTATATATACAATATATTGTATGTATTGGATCATTATTTTCGATGTCACGAGCTTAGCTATCATAAATATTGTGAACACTCAATTTATCCTACACTTGGTACTATACCTCCTATAGTTGCATGTGTACATGAAATGAAATCTGAAATCGATTTACTATGAATTTTCTTACTTGAAACCTACATTCTTACCAACTTTATGTTGACCCAATTTAGCATTTATCTCAGGTAATTGATGATGATTTGTATCTGCTGTATGAAGTACTTGGAGTCCGCATGCATTTCATGACTATCTTCGGACATTTATCTACTTATACCTTTGAACTGTTATCTCGTTGATGTTTAAAACTTTTATATTCCGCTACGCTATCTTTTGAAAACTGAGACCTTTTGTACTTTGATGCTTTTATTAAATTCAACGAGGTATTTTTATAAAACATCTCATTTAGAGTCGTTCTCTTGTACCTTGAACTATGATACAATGACGTAACAGCCCCCGAGCTTCACCGCTTCCGCATATCATATTTTGGGGTGTTACAGCTGGGCCCTTCCTTCTTTCTTTGGCCATGGACACCAAGCCCCACAAGGACAAAACCATACGTTTTCATGTTTAATAATTATTCGTGTACATTCGTGTTTTAATATTCGTGTTATAATTATTATACTTGATAATTATCGTGTATTAATCTATACGCAGTTCTCGTACTTAATGTTCGTGACACGTGTATATAATATAAATAAAAAGTTTTAATTTGCTCGTATGTTTACGTGATATACTGTTCATGGTATTTATATGCGGTTTTTTTACAAAGTGTTCGATCCTTCCACGGTTGAAGTGTGACAGTCCGACATTTTCAGGTAGTAAAGTTTTCCTCGTATATTATTTTAAAATTCTGTTTTTGTGTTGGTTCATGAACTCACATAATTACGGAAAGAAATTAGGGTTTACGTGCATAATTCAATGCGTTTTACGTTTAAATCGGAAACCCTAGGTTTACGTATTTACGCTTTTTTGCTTCGTTTTTATGAGACAAATTTTATTAGTCGTTTTGTGTCGTAGTTTCATATTTTACAAAAACGTTTTTCGTAAATCGACCCGACGGCACGTAAATCGAGGAAACTAAAATCAAGGAGTACCCGTAAAATATTAGAGGTGATACAAGTATTACACTTGTCCCACCCACAATATGGGCGGATTCACCAAAGAGGCAACCCCTGTCAAAATTTTACAAAGTGCATGAGACACTTGTCCCATGTCTTGACTAAATACATAAGCCAAGTCTTCTCACACACACTTCACTTTGCATGTGTTAGCAAAAAATTTTCTCAAACTCTCCTTCTCCTCTCGTGTAGCCGCCCACCATCACCACCATCATAGCATTTTCATAAAATCTTAACCTAAAACCTAAGCTACATTCAAGATATGATGAAACCCACATAAAATAAAGATGATTTAAGGTGATTTCAAGTAGTGAAAGAAGGTTTTCTATGGAGTTTAGGGCTGATTTCTAAAGAAAAGTTTACACATTTGAAGATCACAAAAAGTTGATTTAAAAGGTTAAAGACTTGGGTACAAAGATCAAGCCTTGTTCATCCATATTTCATCATTTTTCTATCATTCTTGTTGGTATAACCATATTTTTTTCTTTACATTTGTAAATGTATTTGTTTATTTACTTTCGAATGTATATGTATGATAGTTATAAACGATGATCAAGAGTTTATGGTAGGATTCTATGTTAATAGATTAGATTAAAAGTGGTTTGTCACATATAAAACAACTAGTAAACATGACTTTTTCATACTAAAATGAGTAGGCTGTGAAAAACAGTAAGTTTCAACATTTTTAGTTGATTAAATGGATTAGGTGATTTGATATAAGGATATTCAAATGATTTTTAAACAAGTGGTTAATTGGCCACTCCATAGAAGGTTAAAATTGACCAAGTTATTGTCAAAATACTTTTGATGTGCAAATCTGATTGGTCTGTCTTGGACGAATTAAAAGTCATATTTAGGGGCTGTTTGAGAAGGATCATAGAAGAATAAATTGTAGAGCACAATATGTAGTTTCTACAATTTATATTTAGGGTTCTAATTCATTATAGAACTCAAGTTATGCTAAAAATGGTGAATATGAGTTTTTGGATCAGATTTCACATAAGACATTTTTATATAAAAAGGCAACATGAGGTAAAATCTGTATATATAAATAAAGGTGTAAAAGTGAATATTTTATTATAACAATTATAAAAATATGTTTATATACTAGAATAAATAAATATCACATTTTATTAAAATAAAACTTAAATAGTTTTCTAACTACAAAATATATACATGACTTTTACGTCTTTTTGGCTAAACCGAAAAGATTGCGATTTCGCCAAATAAAACTTAGATGGTCGGACCGATCTAATGTAAGATTTTTATAAGACACCTACTGATATAGAAACACTTTTAACAAGCAAAAAATCGACAAACCCGAGCTATGTGACTTATGGACCCGTAATGGACCAAATTAGCCTTGTTGGACCACTAGGCCCAACTAGTTGATTTAGCACTATTGGACTCCCTCATGGGCTCAACCCACTTGGACCCAACATATGAGTGAAGGACTGGTCCTAAGTGGATAAATGGACTAATAAAACATATTGGACCCTTGGTGGGCCTATTGGGCCTTAACATATAAATGGGCCAAAATTTGTGTATTTGAATTAAGTTAACTAGATGCTTAACAACTAATAATGTTGTGTAAAGTAATAAAATCCCATTTGATCATCATGTTTATGACTTGATTACATATACATAACAACTTTATATAAATATTACTCAACATAGTCTAAGATCGAGTATTATTTGTTTAGGTATCCCGTGATCGCGACGCGCGCCGTACACCTTAGTTGCCGATAACCCGCCTTCCAAACCAACGTGAGTTCATAGCCTCGCACTCTTTTAAGTGTTTTATGAAATATTTTATAAACCCGCGAGGGAGATAACATGCTAGTTTTAATAAAAATAGAACACAAGTGGTCCCGATTGTATGCTTATTGATATGGACCCGATTAATATGATGACCCAGTCAATGATTGAATGGATTATTATTAGTTAGGTTATGTCACTATAAGTCCCATTAGCATGAATTGTGAACTACCAGGAGTTGGTATACGCTTATGCATATAATAGTAATATTTGGGGAAGATCACCCTAGTTCGCGTCTTGACGGCTGATCCCCGTCGTTTCACATTGATTGGCAAGAGAATTTATGTATGAGAGGGATATATTTAGCGTGATTTTTGTGACGACACGCTGTTTTAAATGGGAAAATGAATTCTGGGCTAGCTGCCCGATATATATTATAGAAAGGTAACAATGTCATACGGCTTATGATAATCCGATAATAATACCGGTAATGGTAATACTGAGGTTGCGGTCTCAGGAATAGTGTATGATATATGATTTGAATTATAATATATTGTCTGACTAGCAATATGGGGTCTTATTATTGATATTATGCTTGTGTTCTGCTTTTCATAACTGTTCTTATATAACGATTTTTACTAAACTCTATGAATTCACTCGGCATTCGCTGATTTATTTTTCGTATGTTTTATCTCAGGTGCTTGAAGGTAACTTGGACGGAGATCGACTCAGATGGCCCACTTATTAATAATATTCATTCGAAAGATGTTTTGTAACTTCATGACTGTAAAACTGGGGACCTTGTGTAAACTTTAAACTCTTATTCGAATGAATGTATGTTTGGCTTTATACAACCCTTTTTATGCGTTGTCTATGATTTGAGTTATTGTGCTAACCCGTAACACTCTATTGACCTTCCGCTGTTCTGATACGAAATTTGAGAGTGTTACATGTAGCATTCAACTTTTGATTTGTCATATCGTAATGGTTCATTACGATCAATATTCATCACCCTCCCAGTCCTTTTATAGAGTCTATTGGATCTAACAGAGACCATGGCAGCTTGCCATTTTAGATCCATCTCTTCAATGTCAGTATCATCCATTTGGAACAGATCATCAAGAGTCAATCTTGGTCTGTTGTCTTGTCAAACAAAAAATGAGAAGGCATCATTCTCATTGAATAATGATGGAGATCTTCCCTGTGGATTCTGGGTCGTTGGTGGATTGTATTCAGCACTTTGAAGGTAAGTACTGTTAGTTGGTCCAGCATCAATGCTTTGAAAGTAAGTACCGCTACTTGTTCCACCAGCGGTACCTGAAGAGTATGTACCATTGCTTCCTTCTAACACAAAATCCAAATTAGGCTTTGGTACAGATGCTTTAGCTGGATCAATACCTTTAATATCTATCTCATATACTCTGAGATTGTTATAAAGATGATCAAATGGATTAACATCTAGATCATCTCTTGTGATGTCAAAATATTTCCATGCTTTACCGTCACACGAGTGATTCATTTTACCGTCTTCCTTAGACTGTCCGGTCGCATGCCAAGTCATCCACTTTGCTATGTCTTTTGTGTTGAACATACGTTGTAGTCTAGGTTTTATCGGAAAGTAACGCACCACCTTGTTGGCAACTAATTTCATCCCGTTTTTATTCTTTGGGTTTTTCCATCTACTCGCATTACATACTGGACAATTATGCCTCGCCTTGTTTTCCGCTGATCCCCAATATAAAAAACAATCAGTTATACAAGCATGGATCGATTCGTATCCTAACCTGGTCTTTCTATATGTGTTTTTTATTTCATAGTATGAAGACGAGAAATTGTATCATTTACTAGGGGAACATGCCTTTTGGAGAAGAGCTAGAATCTTGTTAAACCCGGCATCAGTTATTTTGAAAAAAACTTGATGTGCGAAATCTCTGATGTAAATTTCAATGTGCTCATATCACAACCCGGGTATAACTTTTGGGTAGACCTAGCAAGTAACTCTTCAAACTTGTAACACCCCATTTTGGTAAATGGAATGTCACACGTGATTATGGCGTGTCATCAAAGCATACAAGGATAAATGTATTAAACATTACATGACCATAAACGAAATACCGGAAACAAACATCGGTACCCCAAAGTAAAGCTCATCACACACAAACATAAGTACTGTAAATGAAAAGGACTAAACAATGTCCATGGAAATAAGTAGCAAAAGTATGAAGAAATGCATAAAGTAATGAAGGCTAGGAAGCTTCCAATGCATATGCACGTACGCTTAAGGTCTACGAGCGTCCCCGAGTACCTGCCGTTTTGGTAACATGTAAGGAAAACGGCTGAGCATAACGCTCAGTGCACGGATGTACAAGCATAAAATGAATAACATAAGCATATACAACATATAGCAGCGGAATAGACTAAGTCCTGGAAAACCTGACATAACTTAGTAAAACTGGTTTTATAGTTTGAAAATCCTTATGTTTATCTTATAAAAATTGTTTAACATGTTTACCATTAGCCAATATAGGTCATGAAATATCAACGTACATGAATACTTGGAGGGGTGACCTCGTCATGCGATTAGAGGGGCTGCCTTTAATTAATATAAGTTTGGGTAGGAGGGATCAGCTCCTTGTGAAGGATGCAAGACACACACTACATTCACCTGAATAATCTGTAAAAACATGTAACCTAGGATGCACCCATACGCCCCACATGATAATAATAATATGGCCAAAAGCTGAAAGGGACGCCATGAGCTATCACTCCGCCGTGGTGAAGTCATAACACTGGTGCCACCAGTGTTATGATTATGGTACCTCCATAACTAGGTGAAACTGGTCATGCATGTATATGGCTTAGGCATTTAATCAAACATAAGCAAATAAAAATATATAAAACATATACTGGGAAAACAGTTACGGAGAATCTGTACCTTGTGTCCAGTGAACAAAAAAGGCGAACGGAAGAGAGTCCTACTTCGATATCAATAATGCTACATAAATAATATACGTGTATAAGTATTCTGATTAATGAGTACGTAACTGGTTCTATTTCATGTCTTAGCTTGTTTTATATGTTCATGTCATGTTTTACTGATCTTAACATTATATTGTGTTTATCATGTATTCTGGATATTCTGATTAAGTATTACTTGTATTTCTTGTATTATTATACTTGTTGTGTAACAATAAGTAAATTTCTAAAAATAGCAAGTTTCCAAAAATAGAAAGTTTCCAAAAATAGAAAGTTTCAAAAATAGAATAGCTGCCTAAAATAAATAAGTTTCTAAAAATAGAAAGTTTCCATAAATAGATTAGCTGCTTAAAATAGATAAGTTTTTGAAAATAGAAAGTTTCCATATTTAGAAATAAGCTGGATTATTAAGCTAATAATATAAGCTTAAGTTTTACTGATTAAATTCTAAGTCATGTGATTAATAGTATAGTTTATTAATTAATACATGTAAATTAAATAAACTATATGTTATAAGATTTAATTAAATATAAACATGATTTAATTAAATTAAAGTATAAACAATACTTAGGTTAAAACATGTTTTAATATTTATTATTAATATAACCTAAGTTATGCAAATTAATTAATTATATGTCATGTTTTAATAATTAAATAATAGCTTTAGTCTAAAATTTAAATCATAAAATACTTAGGTTAAAATTATGTATTATTACTAATAATAATTAACCTAAGTCATGACTAAATTAAATTAATTTATAACATGTTAAATTAATTTAATTAATCTTGTAATTAAATAAACTTGTAAAAATAATTAACTTGTAAAAATAAATCATGAACCGAACGAGTGTTTTAAATCTAAACATGTCGTGAACCGGTCCGTGAAACCCCTTGAACCGGCCAAACAAATACACCCTTAACAGTGGAGAACCACCTTGGCCGGTTGCCGCTGCTTTCGTAAAACAGCCACCGGCCTACACCGGTGGTCCCTTGGTTGCTCGGCTAGCCGCTGCCGCGGTTGATTTCCCCCCTGCTTGTTCGGTTTAGCCACCGGCTTATGCCGGTGGTGCTTCTTTGTTTTAAGCCGAGACCCCCAACGACCATAAGGCCAACCCCGACATGCGTCGGGGTCCCTTGCTCCGCCTGCAGCCGAGACACCAAACCACACCGAGACCTTGAGGCCTCGGTTGGTGGTGACCACACAACCACGAGAGCTTCGGCTCTCGGTTTCCACGCGTCGGCCGAACCAAACACCCCTTAAACCACCATGTTTTTAACCCCGTGATCTAGTTAACATGTTTTACTAATAGTTTAACAAACCCTTGATTTCATGTGTTCTAGATCTAATAATTAATTAAAAAGAAAAAGGTTAAAGGAATTACCGATGCGTGAACAAAAGGAAAATAATAACACGAACGATCTTGCAAGAATTAGATCAACCAAAATCAGCAAACACCCCTTTTCGTGGTGTTATACCCGACAGCCAAAGGGAGAAGGAAAAGAAGGCTAGGGTTTTTGTTATTTTTCTAATTCTCTGTAAAGTGAAAACATGTTCTCCCTTCTTTTCTTATTTAGTTAAAACAAAGTGGGCTTGGCCCCTTTGTTTTGTTTATGCTGCGGCTAGGTGGGGCCCACAAGGGGAAACCTGGTGTTTTTCGTGTTTTAAATATTTACGTGTTCTCGTGTTCTTGTTTACGTGATTTATTTATTAATCGTTCGTGTCATAATATATATTTATACGTAATCGTAATAAATATTACGTAAATACATAATAATAGGTTCATGATTATTTACCTTCATGATTTTCATGTTCGTGATTATAATTATTGTTGATAATAATTATCGTGTCTTAATACGTATTAAATACTTATCGTGTGATAACACGTACGTAATACTTGTAATTACTATTCGTGAAACATAAACGTGCTATAAAAGGAAAGTTCTAATCATGTGCGTACGATCATAAGGGTACTATTCATGGTAAAAGCATGCGGGTTTTACAACTCTTCCCCCTAAAAAGAATAATTCGTCCCCAAATTATAGATAGAGTAAACTGGAAAAGAAGAACATACCCGAATTCAAAATATGAAATGAGGGTAAGAAGCTCGGATAGACTCCTCTGTTTCCCAAGTGGCTTCCCGCTCGGTGTGATCCCTCCAAAGGATTTTGACGAATAGAATCGTCTTCCTCCTCATGACTCGTTCTTGTCTGCCAAGAACTCGTTCGGGTTCTTCTATAAAGGTAAGATCTTCACGAATCTGTTCCAGTGGATACTGAACCATGTGAAGGGGATGATACTTGTACCCGCTGAGTAAGGACACATGGAAAACATCGTAAACATGAGAAAGCTGCGGAGGTAACGCTAAACGATAAGATACTTCACCGACTCGCTCAATGACATCAAACGGTTCGATGAATCGAGGACTGAGCTTCCCTTTGATTCCAAAACATCTAACACTACGTGCTGGCGATACCTTAAGGAAGACGTGATCTCCTACGTTAAAATGTAAGTCCCTATGATGCTTGTCGGCGTAACTCTTCTGACGTGACCGTGCTTCTTGCAATTTCTGCTTAGCTACTGCGACCTTCTCGTTGCTCAACTCTATCATTTCTGGTCCTTCAAGTGTTCACTCACCAACCTGATCCCAGCAGATTAGGGCGCGACACTTTCTGCCATACAACATCTCGAATGGAGCACACTTAATACTTGCGTGCCAACTGTTGTTGTATGCAAACTCTACCAGACAGATGTAATCGTCCCAATCTCCCGTCCATTCCAATGCACATGACCTCAACATGTCTTCCAATGTCTGAATCGTTCGCTTCGATTGCCTGTTAGTTTGAGGATGAAAAGTCGTGCTAAGATTAAGTTTTGTACCCCAAGCTTTCTGCAGACTTCTCCAAAATCGCGAAGTGAAACGAGGATCTCTGTCGGAGACGATGCTGGATGGAGCACCATGAAGTCTCATGATCTCCTTCTTGTAAGTATCAGCGAGTTTACTGACCGAATCTTCCTTGCGGATCGGTAAGAAATGAGCTGACTTGGTAAGTCGATCAACGATAACCCAAATCGCACCGTGTTTCCTCTTTGTCTGCGGAAGACCGGTAACAAAATCTATGGTGATCTTGTCCCACTTCCACTCTGGAATATCTAACGGTTGTAGAAGACCGCCAGATCGCAGATGCTCGATCTTAACCTGCTGGCAGGTAAGACATTTGGACGTAAGACATTTGGAGACGTAAGTCGCAACATCCTTTTTCATACCACTCAACCAAAAGTATTTCTTGATGTCATGGTACATCTTGGTCGAACCAGGATGAATAGAGAATGGGGAGCTATGAGCCTCCGTTAACAATGCTTCCCGGAGTTCTTGATCATCAGGTACATAAACTCGTGTGCCCTGCCATAAGATACCGTCTGCGTCTACTCAAAAGTCTGTCTGCTTCTCCAAGTTCTGAATTATCGCCCAGATTTTACCATCCTCCTTCTGAGCTTCCTTGATCCTAGAGAGTAACTCGAGTTCCACTCTAAGATTTGCCCAATAATCGTGTTGTCCACGTACCATGATCTTAATGTCTAGTCGCTCCAAGTCTCAAATAAATTCTTCCTCAAATTTAATGCCGTTTATCATTCCGGACTTCCTTCTAAGTGCATCAGCCACTACATTCGCCTTGCCGGGATGATACTGCAGATTAATGTCATAATCCTTCAACAGCTCTAACCATCTCCTCTGCCTCATGTTCAATTCACGTTGAGTGAAGATGTACTTCAAGATCTTGTGGTCCGTGAAAATGTCACATGATTCTCCGTATAAATAGTGCCTCCATATCTTCAATGCAAACACGACTGTTGCGAGTTCCAAGTCATGTGTAGGGTAATTTTCCTCATAAGGCTTAAGTTGTCGTGAAGCGTACGCGATCACTTTCCCATGTTGCATGAGAACACAACCAAGTCCCTTCCCTGATGCATCACTGTCGATCTGAAATCCACCTGTACCAGATGGGAGAGTAAGAATCGGTGCAGATACTAACTTCTGCTTTAGGTCTTCAAAACTCTTCTCTTTTTCTTCAGTCCAGACGAATTTCTCCCCTTTCCACATCAGTTTGGTCAATGGTAGTGCTAAACGGGAAAAGTTCTCCACGAACCTACGGTAGTAACCAACTAAGCCTAGGAAACTGCAAACTTCAGTCGCTGATGTCGGTCTTGGCCACTTGGTAATAGCCTCAACCTTTGTTGGATCCATAGTGATTCCTTCTGCTGATACAATGTGACCTAAGAATGCAACCTTGTCTAACCAAAATTCACACTTGGAGAATTTATCATACAACTGCTTCTGGCGAAGAATCTGTAATACTGTACGAAGATGGTCTTCGTGTTCCTCCTTGGACTTCGAGAATATCAGGATGTCAGTAATGAAGACAATGACGAACTTGTCTAGAAATTCATGGAAGATTTTGTTCATCAAATCCATGAACACTGCTGGAGCATTGGTAAGGCCAAATGGCATGACTACAAATTCGTAGTGGCCATAGCGTGTACGGAAAGCAGTCTTGGCAATGTCCTGCTCTTTTACCCGTAGCTGATGATAGCCCGACCTCAGATCAATTTTGGAGAAATGTTTGGCCCCTTGGATTTGGTCAAACAAATCGTCAATGCGTGGTAGAGGATACCTATTCCTGATGGTAATCTTGTTGAGCTCGCGATAATCTATGCAAAGAAGCATACTGCCGTCCTTCTTCTTCACGAATAAGACAGGTACGCCCCATGGAGATACGATCGGTCGAATGAAGCCACGTTCCAGAAGTTCTTGTAATTGATCCTTCAGCTCCTTCAACTCTATGGGAGCCATGCGATAAGGAGCCTTGGAAATCGGCTCAGCTCCTGGGATGAGCTAGATATTAAACTCTACTTCACGTGCAGGTGTTATGCCCGGAAGTTCTTCTGGAAATACGTCTGGAAATTCTGACACTATCAGCTGATTCTGAATTGATGGAGATTCAACATCCATGTCATGAACCGTATCTAGATAGCCCTCACAACCATGTGAAAGTAATGCACGTGCTTGCAGGGTGAATATGATTTGTACAGACCTTCCGGGTACGAACCCGTTGTGAATGTACTCTGGTGCATTAACATCACCGACGATGACTCGATATGAATGGCAGTCTATGATAGCATGATGCTTGGATAACCAGTCCATGCCCAATATCATGTCAAAATCATTCATATCCAGCGGAAGTGCGTCAACATGACGAATCTTGTCATCAAACTCTAGGGGAAGGCTCTTGTACACATGGGTTATGCGTACAGAGTCTCCTAAAGGCATGGAAATGTTCAGTATATTCTCTAGTGGCATGGGGATATCCTAACATTCTTAGCATAAGCAGTAGAAATGACCGAGTGAGTAGCACCCGTGTCAAAAAGAACACATGCAGCTTGACCATACATGTACAACATTCTAGTGATGGTACCTGTAGACTTGTTGGCTTGATCGCGAGATGTCGTGTAAACGCGTCTACTAGTAGGAGGCAGCTTGGTATCAGCCTGTCCCGATGTGCCCTCCATCTCGCCCTTGCGGCAGTCCTTCATGCGATGGCCAGGAAGACCACACTTGAAGCATGCGTCGCTGTCGCGACGACATGGCCCTGGGTGCCTACGGTTGTAGGTAGTGCAAAGAGGATGATTATATCCTCCAGCAGGTGTCCTTGCTGGCTAGGAGCCTGTTAAGAACAGTATACATGAGACATGATAATAGGTACAAAGGATAATGCTGAAAATTCGTAAGATGGAATACCATTGATAGTTGGACGGTTAGGCTGTGAACCTCTTTGGTTCTGGTCCCTCCCGTTACCATGATTCCTGGTAGAAGATTCTCTAATGTGTCAGAATTATGAACTATTGCATGAAACCATAAGCAAAGAGTAAGTATAAGGACCTGCTGCTGTTGGAGTTTCCAGCGTTGTTACGGTAATTATCATTACCGCCACGCCTATCCTTAGCAGAATGGTCGTGAGTCTGACCATTTCCCTTGGGCTGATTAGGCTGTTGCTGGACTGAGACCGGTCCCCAGTCTTCTGCCTGGAAGATACAGTTAAAAGAGATGTAAATATTGACATAAATACGGTTTGGTCACCGCTGAATAACGAATGTTTACCTCTTCTCGGGTCTCTCTGTTTCCTCGAACTCTTCTCTTTCTTGCAGCATCTCCAGCTTACGTGTTGCATCGGCCACTTGTGCCACTGTGTTGAACGTAGCACACACCAAGTTGTTTGTGACCGATATACGAAGAGCCCACCGGAAGTGGTATGCTTGCTCTTCGGGAGTACCTGCTGCTGCACCAAGAAAACCAGCCAAACGAAGAAAGCGTTGCATGAACTAGTTGTTGTTCTCTCCAGCTCTCTCTCTGATTCCATGGTACTCCCTCTTCATCTTGTCTTGCTCAGCCTTGGGAAAGAACTGTCCCATCACCAAATCCCTGAACTGAGCCCAAGTCAAACCAGCCACCCAATTATCACCTCCCTCAGACTACTTCAGTGCCTTCCACCATGATAGCACATCACCTTTGAACCGGTAACAGGCCAACCTCGACTTGAAGACGGGGTCACAAACCATGGCATCGAAGATCTTCTCAACATAAGCCAACCATCTTTCAGCTTCACTGGGGCTATCTGTTTTCTCGAAGGATCGAGGGTGTAGCTTATTGAATCTCTCCAGCCATGTGACCAATGTTGCTGGAGGAGGAGGAGGAGGTACTGGGTGCTACTGCTGATTGTTGGCAGCCTGCACCTCAGCCTTGATTTCATTCCTCAGCTGAGGAAGCATAGCTTGCATTGCAGTTTGGACTGCTGCATTGAGTTGTTCCTGCTCCCGTGTGAGAACCATCTGACAGTATAACATAAAAATACATACTTAAACTGATCAAAACATAAAATATATACATGAAAAAAAATTTATACCAATAAAATATGAAAAAAAATAAAATTTATGCAGGAAAACTAGTACATGAATGCATGATGCAGTTTTATGAAAACTTTTATATGATCGAGAGTGAACGCCTATGGTCAGTTTACTCAAAACAAAAGACATGGCGAGGGGACGCCAATAGGGCGGTCCCAAAGTTAAAAGTTTCGGTAAAACACATGCGACTAAACATGGCCAGTCCTGTACCAACCATTACTTAGTCATAAACCTGCGACAATGACATATATATGAATGCTTGAAAACAATGAATGCATGAAAATCGACTGTCAGATTTAGGAAGACCATAATGACTACCCTCACAGGTCGTGTTTTGAGAGCCTACAGGTTGAAGCCTTGGCTCTGATACCATAATTGTAACACCCCATTTGGGTAAATGGAATGTCACGCGTGATTATGGCGTGTCATTAAAGCATACAAGGACAAATGTATTAAACATTACATGACCATAAAGGAAATACCAGAAACAAAAATCGGTACCCCAAAGTAAAGCTCATCACACATAAACATAAGTACTGTAAATGAAAAGGACTAAACAATGTCCATGGAAATAAGTAACAAAAGTATGAAGAAATGCATAAAGTAATAAAGGCTAGGAAGCTTCCAATCCATATGCACGTACGCTTAAGGTCTATCAGCGTCCCTGAGTACCTGCCGTTTTGGGAACATGAAATGAAAACGGCTAAGCATAATGCTCAGTGCACGGATACACAAGCATAGAATGAATAACATAAGCATATACAACATATAGCAGCGGAATAGACTAAGTCCTGGAAAACCTGACATAACTTAGTAAAACTGGTTTTATAGTTTGAAAAGCCTTATGTTTATCTTGTAAAAACTGTTTAACATGTTTACCATTAGCCAATATAGGTCATGAAATATCAACGTGCATGAATACTTGGAGGGGTGACCTCGTCATGCAATTAGAGGGGTTGCCTCTAATTAATATAAGTTTGGGTAGGAGGGATCAGCTCCTTGTGAAGGATGCAAGCCACACACCACATTCACCTGAATAATCTGTAAAAACATGTAACCTAGGATGCACCCATACGCCCCACATGATAACAGTAATATGGCCAAAAGCTGAAAGGGACGCCACGAGCTATCACTCCGTCGTGGTGAAGTCATAACACTGGTGCCTCGAGTGTTATAATTATGGTACCTCCATAACTAGGTGAAACTGGTCATGCATGTATATGGCTTAGGCATTTAATTAAACATAAGCAAATAAAAACATATAAAACATATACTGGGAAAACAGTTGGCTGCATACGGGGAATCCTAATAAGGAAAGAATGTCCATACTATAAGGATGGAGAATCCGTACCTTGTGTCCAATGAATGAAGAAGGCGAACGAAAGAGAGTCCTACTTCGATATCACTAATGCTACATAAATAATATACGTGTATAAGTATTGTAACACCCCATTTTGATAATGGAATGTCTCGCGTAATTATGGCGTGTCATCAAAGCATACAAGGATAAATGTATAAAACATTACATGAACATAGGGATAACCGGAATCAAACATCGGTTCCCCAAACATAAGCCCAAAACATAATAAAACAAAAGAAATGAATGAAAGACTAAACAAGCATGAGTATATGAAGGCAAAAAGGAAAAGAAGTCTCTAGCAGCTTCCATCCTATGCACGTCCTCCAAATGCTCGAGTCTTCCCTAGGGTACCTGCCGTTTTGGGACATGGAAAGGAAAGTAACGGCTGAGCAAAACGCTCAGTGCACGGATATAGACATAGTATGAATGACTAAGCATAGTAAAGACTTAATAGCAGCGGAAATGTATAAGTCCTGGAAAACCTGGAACATGTTCATAAAACTGGTTTTATAGTTTGAAAAGCCTTATGTTTATCTTATGAAAACTGTTTAACATATTTTATCCTTAGCCAATATAGGTCATGAAAATCCACCGTGCATGAATACTTGGAGGGGTGACCTCATCATGCAAATTAGAGGGGCTGCCTCTAATTTAATATACTGGTTCTGGGTAGGAGGGATCAGCTCCTTGTGAAGGATGCAAGGCACACACCACATTCACCATGAAATCCTGACTGAAAACATGTAACTAGGATGCACCCATACGCCCTACATGATAAATATAATATAAATGGCCAAAAGCTGAAGGGACGTCACGAGTAATCACTCCGCCGTGGTGAAGTCATAACACCAGTGCCTCTAGTGTTATGGTTATGGTACCTCCATAACTAGGTGAAACTGGTCATGCATGTATATGGCTTTAGGTATTCTAATTAAGCACAAGGAATTCAAAAACATATAAAACAAATACTGGGAAAACAGTTGGTTGCATACGGGGAATCCTAATAAGGAAAGAATGTCCATACTGAAAGGACGGAAATCCGTACCTTATGTCCAGTGAACGAAGAAGACGAACTGAGAGGAATCCTACTTCGGTATCACTAATGCTACATAAATACATACACGAATAAGTATCTGCTTACTAAATACGTAACTGGTTTTATGTCATGTTTTAGCTTATTTTATATGTTCATATCATGTTTTACTGTTTTAAGCCTTAAACTGTGTTTATCTTATAATAGTCTATTTTGATTAAGTATTTCTGGTATTTCATGTATTATTATACTTACTGTGTAATAATAAGTAACTTTCCAAAAATAGCAGGTTTCCTAAAATAGAAAGTTTCCAAAAATAGAAAGTTTCCAAAAATAGAAAGTTACCAAAAATAGAAAGTTTCCAAAAATAGAAAGTTTCCAAAATAGAAAGTTTCCAAAAATAGAAAGTTTCCAAAAATAGAAAGTTTCCAAAAATAGAATTACTGCTTAAAATAGATAAGTTTCTAAAAATAGAAAGTTTCCATAAATAGATTAGCTGCCTTATTTAAATAAGTTTCCATAAATAGATTAGCTGCCTGAAATAATAAGTTTCTAAAAATAGAAAGTTTCCATAAATAGATATAAGCTGGTTAGATAAGCTAAGTATATAAGCCTAAGTGTTTTCATGATTATTTTCAAAGTCATATGATATAATGTATAGTTTATTAATTATTTCATGTACTTAAAATAAACTATAGGTTAAAATATTTAATTAAAGTATATCATGTTTTTAATTAAATAAGGTTAAATACTTATGTTAAAACATGTATTATTATTTATTAATAATATAACCTAAGTCATGTTAATTAATTAATTATAACCATGGTTTTTAAATAATTAATTAATTATAAGTCTTAAAATATAAAAATACTTAGGTTAATAATTTCATGATTTTAATAATTAAAATAACCTAAGTCATGTTATTAAATTAATCATGTCATGTTTATTAATTTAATTTTAAGATAAGATTATAAAAAAATAATAATCTTAACATACACCGTGAACCGGATCTTGACTAAGAACCATGAACCGGATATGAAATCAACACCACACCCCGAACCAAGTCGGGGTTACCCTTGTCTTGATGCTGCCGTGGGACCCACACCAAACAACCGGGGCCATATGGACTCGGTGGTGGTCAAATGGCCAAACCGAGACCCTCTCGGGTTCGGTTTAGGCGCGGCCAAGAACAAACACCCCTTAAACATCCCTTTTTGATTTATACCAAAACCAATTTCATGTTAGATCTATAATTTAATTATGTTTTTAAGAAAAACATATCATGTTCTTAATTATTAAAAGATTAAATCAAAAGAAAAGGGTTTAAACGAATTACCGAATGCGTGGATCTAAAGAACGATGAACAAACACGAACCATAGCAATAAATCCAAGATCCAAGATCACTCAAACACCCCTTTGGTGTGTTTGAAGGTGGCGGCCAAAAGAAACAAAAGAAGGAGGAGGAGAGCTTTTTAGGTTTTTGTGAAAATCCTCTGTAAAGTGAAAAAGAGTAGTGTTCTTCCCTTAACCCCCTTCTTTAGAAAATTTTGATGGGCTTGGCCGATCCTCCTTCCTAATTTCGTGGCATATGGGCCCACATGGGGTAACCCGATCATTTTCCGTGTCTAATTAATAAGTGTGTTCTCGTGTTCGTGTTTTACGTGTTTGTTCGTGTTTATTTGTGTTCGCGTTTTGTGTGTTCTCGTTAAATAATTACCGTGACCTAATATATTTATTTACGCTCGTAATAAATATATATATGTAATTAATAATAGTTCATGATTTAATTACGTTCGTGATTTCATGATCGCATGTTCGTGATTAATTATTGTTTAAATAATTATTGCGTGCTCGTGCGTAGTAAATACTTATCGTCTTCTAACACGTACGTAATACGTAAAATCCTAACACGTAATCATAATCATGCTATAATAGGAAAGTTTTAATCTAGTACGTACGATCTTAAGGGTACTATTCATGGTAAAAGCATGCGGGTTTTACAACTCTTCCCCCCTAAAAAGAATAATTCGTCCCCGAATTATAGATAACGTAACTGAAAGAGAAACATACCCGAATCAAACTGAGAGGGTATGTAAGATTAATGAACGTACAGGTGACATGGTAGAAGGAACGTGGAACGTGACATGTCTTGAAAGGACATGGAACATGACGTGACTGAAAGGACATATCTAATTGATGAGAAAAAAAAACGGATAAAAGTCCGGATGAACTTGTCTGTTTCCAAGTGGCCTCCCTCTTGGAACGGTTCCTTCAGAAGATCTTGACACAAATGATAAATCTTGGTCCTCCTGACCTTGACTTGGAATATGAAGAAATTCTTGGTTATCAACGGAAGGTAGATCCCCTAAATTCGATCGAGGAAAATAAGAGTTAACGTGCTAGGGTAACTGAAACGTTACGATGCAAGACAATATGACTTAACTGATAATTAGAAACGATGCGCGAGACATAAAGAAACGTAGTACGTGAAAAATTTTGAACGTGATACGTGAAAACTTTTGAACGTGCTACGTGGAGATATGGCGAGTGTAGTATGAGTAAACATATCGTGATCCATGATACGTGTAACATATCTTGATCATGATATGAGGAACGTGGAATGAACATGACATGTGAAACATATCGTGATCATAGAATACAATGGCGGTAACGCCAAACGCTACAAGTTGAGACGTGGAATATGACGTGAAACGTCTATCTGATGATGGAGAGTTATACTAAACTTGGGTCTGGTCTCTCAAGTTCTTGCAAAACTTCCCAGAACGAAATGAACGTAAAATCGTAAGCCTAGATACGATCATGAACGTGAATAGTGTCATGAACGCGAGCGCGAAAGCAAGTCGTGGAATCAGAATGAAGACGTGAAGTAATTTAGGAGAACAATTGCGAATCTTTGTCTGACCCGATAGCTGAGGGATTACCAAGTGGTCGGATGAGCCTTGGCTGGAACATGTCTGATCAATCTGTTGGTTCTGCAATCCTTGCGGATGTAAGGATTCTGCAGACTTGATCAAACTGTTTGCAATAACCCAGATAGCATCATGCTTCTTCTGAGTTTGCGTTAATCTGGTAACCAAAATCCATGGAGATCTTGTCCCATTTCAATTCACAATTTCAGATGATGAAAACATCCCATCTGTTGGTGTCCTATCTTAGCCTGTTTGTATGACAGGTATAAAGATATGAACGTAACTGTATCTTGCTTTATCGAACTTGATACATAGGAGTTTGCGAAACTCTGAGTCTATGAATCTAAACTTCTCTTAGCGTAGGATTTCTATAACACCTAATGTAATGTAGGGTTATCTCCTTTACGCATAAGCTGAGTCATGGTAAGATTAACCATGCAAATCCATGTGATCCAGCATGTCACTGTGATCAACCAGAACTGATATAGGAAATTTTTTCAGGGTGGAATTTCTCTTGTCATAGGATTTGCAACATAGTGCAGATATGGTCTTCTTGTTCTTCTCTAGGCTTAGAGGAAATCAGGTTATCCTCAATGAAAACACTGATGAATTTGTTTATGAATTCATGGAAACTCATTTTATTAAGTCCATAATGTTGTTGGAGCATTGATGAGACTAATTCAAAATCATAAATCTAGCATGACCGAGTCGTGCACGAATAGCAGTCATGGACATGTCCTGCTCTTTCACCCGTCACTATTGGCAGCATGTTCATGAGTTCGATCTTGGAAAAGTGATTAACACTATACGGTTGATTAGACATGTAGTCAATACGTGGAGGAGAATAACGGTCATGAATGGTGATTTGTTTAAGTCGACGGTAGTCGACACATAATCTCATGGTACCATCCTTCTCCTTGTAGGTTCTCCTGGAATGTATAGGAAGACTTTGGAATAATCAACTGGCTATGCGTAAAAGAATTAAGTGGTCGTGTCTTACTGACAGCTAGAAAATTTTAGCGACCATGGCTAACAACGCACATGCTTGTAAGCATAGATAATTTGTACAAATTTTCCGATGGAAAATCAAGCTGAAAGTATTCAGGAGCCTGAACATTACTGTACATAATTATGAATCGTAGCATGGTGTGCTGTTCATAGTCCATAATTAGGATAAAATTCAACTCGTGTCTGTCCGAGGAAATGCGTTTGCAGCTTGGATCTCATCATTAAGCTGAAGGAAAACCTTCGTATACGTGGGAATACGAAAGGCGTCCTTCATGGTCATGAATATATGAAGTATGGTGTAAGAAATGAAAGTGACATCGGCAACGTGACAGTTCTCACTGATGCGCCGATAATGGTATTGAAATTCTTGTGGCCTGATTAATACATGGCACAACAAAATGGATATACCCTTGGAGGGTACCCTGGATTTTTTAGAAATGTTCCATAGTTGGACGTGAGTCACGTGTCTTGACTCGTGTCTTGGAACTATAAGCATGACATATGTCTTGACTGGTGTCTTGACATGTGTCTTCAGGAAGTATACGTGAGACATGTGTCTTGACTGATGTCTTGACATGTGTCACGAGACGTAAAACAATAGAACTACAATATTAGGTTATTATGCCAGACTTGGCGGGTCGGTTGGACTACTGATCCTTTGTATGTCTGATCACGTCCGCGGCCGGAG
This sequence comes from Glebionis coronaria, assembly GCA_025667525.1. NCBI lineage: Eukaryota > Viridiplantae > Streptophyta > Magnoliopsida > Asterales > Asteraceae > Glebionis > Glebionis coronaria. The sequence continues at coordinate 553,440,607 of CM046874.1, forward strand.
CCTCGGTTGCATTTCTAGGATAGTTGCTGTCATAGTAGTGGTTACTATCGTCCTGTCTGTCAGTTCCATGATGGTCATTACCATGACCGTGATTCATGTAACTATTCAGTTGAGTGGCCGGCTGGTACTGGTTTGCACTCATATGGCTGAAATGACAGCCGAATGACGTGTGACATGTAACTAAGAATTAGGGACAATGATTGATAAAATCGTCTGATGGTGAAGTATCTTCTCGTCCAATAGCTTTTCTCTGACGCCTTTGTCTTCGTCTCGTAGGATCTCCAGGTTGTGAACAGCATCCGCATCTTGTAGCGTCTCCGAACGTCAGCAGCGTCAACCTTTAGTAACATCTCCCAGCTATGAGCGGCATCAACAATCTTGTAGAATATCAGCAATTGAAAATACGCCTGAGGTGATTCAGAATCGACTAGCGAATACTCGTGAAGTATTGCAAGTGAAATACACATGGATTAAGGTATGTGTAATACACATGAAATACGGTACGTGGAGTACACGTGGAATGCACATGAAAAGATCGGTATGGGGTCGATCATTTATCATGATCTAAAGAAAGTAATTCGGTTAAACGGTTAGGAAAACCATCATGATAACCTGGCAATGCCAGTATATACCTCATTCTGGTTGTATAGAGAAACGCTAAAGTGTGGTTACACAAAATTCAACGATGATTTTCCTGACAGCATGATCAATGAAAACCAACCATGACTATCATGAAAGCAGAGTTCAATGAAATCCAACAATGTCTTGCATGAAAGCATAAATAACAAAAGAGGCGTAAGACGTAACCAACATGAAGACGGAATTATCATGAAGGAACATAAAACGATCTATCATAAAGGAGTGTATAACATAATCATCATGAAACCGAAGTTAACCATGACAGTATGAAAACATACTTGACATAAAAACATAGTAACTTATGAGGGGACATGAAAAAAAAAATTTATGCCAGTAAATCATGAGAAAAAAAAATTATGCATGAAAATAGTGCATGAATGCGTAATGTTAGTTTATAAAAACCTTTTATATGTGCGAGGGGACGCCTATGGGTCGGTCCCAAAACAAAAGACATGGCGAGGGGACGCCTATGGGTCGGTCCCAAAGTTAAAATTTTCGATAAAAGCACATGCGACTAAATAGGGCCAGTCCTGTACCAACCATTACTTAGTCATAATCCCTGCAACAATGATACATGAAACATAAATAAATGAAACTTATCTGTCAAAACTTATCAGAAAAAATTTTATGTGGCTAATTATGAACTACTAGGGTTCAGTCCACATAGCCACAGTTCACGAGGAACATTATGCATGAAACAATGACACATAACTAAATATGAATGACGGTTGTCCATCCATATTAGTAAAACAATATCGATGAAAACGTCAAGGTTAAAACCTCAAGGTGTTGAAAACATCATGGTTAAAACAACAATGCGCTGAAAACATCAATACGTGGAATAACAAACGTTGGCTTAGGAAGCTCCTGGTGACTACCCACTAGTCACAGGTCGAGTTTTAGAGCCTACAGGTCGAAGCCTTGGCTCTGATACCATAATTGTAACACCCCATTTTGATAATGGAATGTCACGCGTAATTATGGCGTGTCATCAAAGCATACAAGGATAAATGTATAAAACATTACATGACCATAGGGATAACCGGAATCAAACATCGGTTCCCCAAACATAAGCCCAAAACATAATAAAGCAAAAGAAATGAATGAAAGACTAAACAAGCATGAGTATATGAAGGCAAAAAGGAAAAGAAGTCTCTAGCAGCTTCCATCCTATGCACGTCCTCCAAATGCTCGAGTCTTCCCTAGGGTACCTGCCGTTTTGGGACATGGAAAGGAAAGTAACGGCTGAGCAAAACGCTCAGTGCATGGATATAGACATAGTATGAATGACTAAGCATAGTAAAGACTTAATAGCAACATAAATGTATAAGTCCTGGAAAACCTGGAACATGTTCATAAAACTGGTTTTATAGTTTGAAAAGCCTTATGTTTATCTTATGAAAACTGTTTAACATATTTTACCATTAGCCAATATAGGTCATGAAAATCCACCGTGCATGAATACTTGGAGGGGTGACCTCATCATGCAAATTAGAGGGGCTGCCTCTAATTTAATATACTGGTTCTTGGTAGGAAGGATCAGCTCCTTGTGAAGGATGCAAGGCACACACCACATTCACCATGAAATCCTGACTGAAAACATGTAACTAGGATGCACCCATACGCCCCACATGATAAATATAATATAAATGGCCAAAAGCTGAAGGGACGCCACGAGCAATCACTCCGCCGTGGTGAAGTCATAACACCAGTGCCTCTAGTGTTATGTTTATGGTACCTCCATAACTAGGTGAAACTGGTCATGCATGTATATGGCTTTAGGTATTCTAATCAAACATAAGCAATTCAAAAACATATAAAACAAATATTGGGAAAACAGTTGGCTGCATACGGGGAATCCTAATAAGGAAAGAATGTCCATACTGAAAGGACGAGAATCCGTACCTTATGTCTAGTGAACGAAGAAGACGAACTGAGAGGAATCCTACTTCGGTATCACTAATGCTACATAAATACATACACGAATAAGTATCTGCTTACTAAATACGTAACTGGTTTTATGTCATGTCTTAGCTTATTTTATATGTTCATATCATGTTTTACTGTTTTAAGCCTTAAACTGTGTTTATCTTATATTCTGTCTATTCTGTTTAAGTATTTATGATATTTCATGTATTATTATACTTACTGTGTAATAATAAGTAACTTTCCAAAAATAGCAGGTTTCCTAAAATAGAAAGTTTCCAAAAATAGAAAGTTTCCAAAAATAGAAAGTTACCAAAAATAGAAAGTTTTTAAAAATAGAAAGTTTCCAAAAATAGAAAGTTTCCAAAAATAGAAAGTTTCAAAAAATAGAAAGTTTCCAAAAATAGAAAGTTTCCAAAAATAGAAAGTTTCCAAAAATAAAAAGTTTCCAAAAATTGAATTACTGCTTAAAATAGATAAGTTTCTAAAAATAGAAAGTTTCCATAAATAGATTAGCTGCCTTATTTAAATAAGTTTCCATAAATAGATTAGCTGCCTGAAATAATAAGTTTCTAAAAATAGAAAGTTTCCATAAATAGATATAAGCTGGTTAAATAAGCTAAGTATATAAGCCTAAGTGTTTTTATGATTATTTTCTAAGTCATATGATATAATGTATAGTTTATTAATTATTTCATGTACTTAAAATAAACTATAGGTTAAAATATTTAATTAAAGTATATCATGTTTTTAATTAAATAAGGTTAAATACTTATGTTAAAACATGTATTATTATTTATTAATAATATAACCTAAGTCATGTTAATTAATTAATTATAACCATGGTTTTTAAATAATTAATTAATTATAAGTCTTAAAATATAAGAATACTTAGGTTAATAATTTCATTATTTTAATAATTAAAATAACCTAAGTCATGTTATTAAATTAATCATGTCATGTTTATTAATTTAATTTTAACATAAGATTATAAAAAAATAATAATCTTAACATACACCGTGAACCGGATCTTGACTAAGAACCATGAACCGGACATGAAATCGACACATGAAATCGACACCACACCCCGAACCAAGTCGGGGTTACCCTTGTCTTGATGCTGTCGTGGGACCCACACCAACCAACCGGGGCCATATGGACTCGGTGGTGGTCAAATGGCCAAACCGAGACCCTCTCGGGTTCGGTTTAGGCGCGGCCAAGAACAAACACCCCTTAAACATCCCTTTTTTATTTATACCAAAACCAATTTCATGTTAGATCTATGATTTAATTATGTTTTTAAGAAAAACATATCATGTTCTTAATTATTAAAAGATTAAATCAAAAGAAAAGGGTTTAAACGAATTACCGAATGCGTGGATATAAAGAACGATGAACAAACACGAACACTAGCAATAAATCCAAGATCCAAGATCAATCAAACACCCCTTTGGTGTGTTTGAAGGTGGCGGCCAAAAGAAACAAAAGAAGGAGGAGGAGAGCGTTTTAGGTTTTTGTGAAAATCCTCTGTAAAGTGAAAATGAGTAGTGTTCTTCCCTTAACCCCCTTCTTTAGTAAATTTTGATGGGCTTGGCCCATCCTCCTTCCTAATTTCGTGGCATATGGGCCCACATGGGGTAACCCGATCATTTTCCGTGTCTAATTAATAAGTGTGTTCTCGTGTTCGTGTTTTACGTGTTTGTTCATGTTTATTTGTGTTCGCGTTTTGTGTGTTCTCGTTAAATAATTACCGTGACCTAATATATTTATTTACGCTCGTAATAAATATATATATGTAATTAATAATAGTTCATGATTTAATTACGTTCGTGATTTCATGATCGCATGTTCGTGATTAATTATTGTTTAAATAATTATTGCGTGCTCGTGTGTAGTAAATACTTATCGTGTTCTAACACATACGTAATACGTAAAATTCTAACACGTAATCATAATCATGCTATAATAGGAAAGTTTTAATCTAGTACGTACGATCTTAAGGGTACTATTCATGGTAAAAGCATGCGGGTTTTACAAGTATTTTGATTACTGAGTACGTAACTGGTTCTATTTCATGTCTTAGTTTCTTTTATATGTTCATGTCATGTTTTACTGATCTTAACATTATACTGTGTTTATCATGTATTCTGGATATTCTGATTAAGTATTACTTGTATTTCTTGTATTATTATACTTGTTGTGTAATAATAAGTAACTTTCTAAAAATAGCAAGTTTCCAAAAATAGAAAGTTTCCAAAAATAGAAAGTTTCCAAAAATAGAATAGCTGCCTAAAGGAAATATGTTTCTAAAAATAGAAACTTTCCATAAATAGATTAGCTGCTTAAAATAGATAAGTTTCTAAAAATAGAAAGTTTCCGTATTTAGAAATAAGCTGGATTATTAAGCTAATAATTTAAGCTTAAGTTTTACTGATTAATATTCTAAGTCATGTGATTAATAGTATAGTTTATTAATTAATACATGTAAATTAAATAAACTATATGTTATAAGCTTTAATTAAATATAAACATGATTTAATTAAATTAAAGTGTAAATAATACTTAGGTTAAAACATGTATTAATATTTATTATTAATATAACCTAAGTCATGGAAATTAATTAATTATATGTCATGTTTTAATAATTAATTAATAACTTTAGTCTAAAATTTAAATCATAAAATACTTAGGTTAAATCATGTATTATTACTAATAATAATTAACCTAAGTCATGACTAAATTAAATTAATTCTATAACATGTTAAATTAATTTAATTAATCTTGTAATTAAATAAACTTGTAAAAATAATTAACTTGTAAGAATAAATCATGAAGCGAACCCGTGTTTTAAATCTAAACATGTCGTGAACCGGTCCGTGAAACCCCTTGAACCGGCCAAACAAACACACCCTTAACAATGGCGAACCGGCTTGGCCGGTTGCCACTGTTTTCGTAAAACAGCCACCGGCCAACGCCGGTGGTCCCTTGGTCGCTCGGCTAGCCGTTGTCGCGGCTGAGTTCCCCCCTGCTTGTTCGGTTTAGCCACCGGCTTATGCCGGTGGTGCTTCTTTGTTTTCAGCCGAGACCCCCCAACGACCACAAGGCCAACCCCGACATGCGTCGGGGCCGCTTGCTCTGTGTGCGGCCGAGACACCAAACCACACCGAGACCTTGAGGTCTCGGTTGGTGGTGACCACACAACCACCGAGAGCTTCGGCTCTCGGTTTCCACGCGTCGGCCGAACCAAACACCCCTTAAACCACCATGTTTTTAACCCTGTGATCTAGTTAACATGTTTTACTAATAGTGTAACAAACCCTTGATTTCATGTGTTCTATATCTAATAATTAATTAAAAAGAAAAAGGTTAAAGGAATTACCGATGCGTGAACAAAAGGAAAATAATAACACGAACGATCTTGTAAGAACTGGATCAACCAAAATCAACAAACACCCCTTTTGGTGGTGTTATACCCGGCAGCCAAAGGGTGAAGGAAAAGAAGGGTAGGGTTCTTGTTATTTTTCTAATTCTCTATAAAGTGAAAACATGTTCTCCCTTCTTTTCTTATTTAGTTCAAACAAAGTGGGCTTGGCCCCTTTGTTTTGTTTATGCCATGGCTAGGTGGGGCCCACAAGGGGAAACCCGGTGTTTTTCGTGTTTTAAATATTTACGTGTTCTCGTGTTTGTGTTTACGTGATTTATTTATTAATCGTTCGTGTCATAATATATATTTATACGTAATCGTAATAAATATTACGTAAATACATAATAATAGGTTCATGATTATTTACGTTCATGATTTCATGTTGGTGATTATAATTATTGTTGATAATAATTATCGTGTCTTAATACGTATTAAATACTTATCGTGTAATAACACGTACGTAATACTTGTAATTACTATTCGTGAAACATAAACGTGCTATAAAAGGAAAGTTCTAATCATGTACGTATGATCATAAGGGTACTACTCATGGTAAAAACATGCGGGTTTTACAAAACTCGTTACTAGGACCTGATGTTTGGGTTGGTTGAGGACCAGTTGTTTGAGTTGGTGGAGTTTGAGATGGTGGATTTGGAATATTATTTGCAGAAATATCTTCGAAGAACGCATCCATGTGAATGCCATCAGGTGAATGTGGTAATAGTGGAGGTAACGGAAGAATTGGTTCAGCGTGATATATCCAAGTGGTGTAATGTTTGTCAAACCCGTATTCGGATATGTGTGCCTCAAGTTGTCTGAGGGTAACCAAAATTTTACGGTTACAACAACGACTACATGGGAAACAGAGCTTTTATGAGATGGGGTGCAAAAATTTCTCACAATCCTGGATGAATGCAAAAAGACCATCTAAAAATTCATTGGAATTACGATGGGATACAGTGGTCCAACTCTTATCAATTGTCATAACTGCGTTGAAAATAAACATACTCAGATAAATGATTTTTTATACGTAAAATGTCATACTAACCAAATAAATATGAACTCTTTTTTTTCTTCCTAGTGCAACTATGGAAG